>JASEVX010000010.1:29003463-29309858 GCA_031761405.1 Serripes groenlandicus
GCATAGAGGTAAAACAGAAAATCCACAGGAGGTGAAAAGTGTATATCTTGGTAAGCCTGCACGACATGCTTAGGCTGATCCGGGTCGATACTTTACGCAAAGTCCACAATGTTGGTTTTCGTGCGGGACGGCTCAATTATATTGATTGCATACTGTTGAAAACATTGTGGCAGAAGACGACATTGTTCATCATGAGCAATTTCTACCTTATCCTCCATGTTTTCAATATTGTTTTTTTAATGCAGAGGCCTAAAATAAAGATAAGCGGCATAGACAGTGTTTGTTTGTGACACAGATAATATATATTTTTCTTTTGATGTAAAAGTGTCTCTCCATTTCAGCCGTCCCGCGAGAAAACCAACATTATGGCCTCTGCGTAATGTATCTATCCTGATCAGCCTACGCAGTTCGCGCAGACTGATCCGAGCAGACACATTCTGTTTAATGGGGATAGAGGTATAACGTAATGATTCCTGAAAAAGAAACTTCACAGGTGCGAAAAGTGTATATCCGGGTAAGCCTGCGCGGCATGCTTAGGCTGATCCGGGTCGATACTTTACGCAGAGTCCACACTGTTAGTTTTCTCGCTGGACGTCTCATTTATATAATACCGAAGGAATGGATTCAGACGCTAATGTTAAGGCATTGAATTATAATACTCACAGTTCTGTACAAAATCTTTCTGTATGAAACAGGTAAGACAACCCATATCAATAAACGAGATAGAGAAGCGCGGTGATTGTCGAGTGTTCTGATTGTATTGAACTTAGCGTTAATTGTATCGTGCGATGTCATTTGACAAAACAACCCATCATGAGCTTGTGAGTTTTTACGACCTGTTGTACGCTTTCGTCAGATTCAAAATACGTACAGAGAAGTTTTTTAGGTCTTCTTTTGTTTTTACGCCGTTTTCAGCATTATTTCAGTAATATCACGGCGAAAGTTCAATTATTTGTGATCCCTGGGTAAACAAACCAGTTCTAGGCTAGGACATATGCATTGCCAAACGGCACTCGACCATGTCCGTCGTGCCGCGTTTGGGGATCGAATCCAGGACGTCCAGCTCCAAATCCCCACCGCGAACCACGTGGCCATGGCGATACAATAATTATTCTAGTTAAATAGAATGAAAGTGTCTATTTGTAGGAAAGGTTGACTGATTGATTGTTTGGTGTTTAACGCATCTTTCAAGATTTTTTGAATTATATCACGTTGTCTAACTCGATTCCGTGTCTTCATTTCATATATATTCTACTGGAACGCGGGCTGCAGATATCATGACACAGAACAAGACGACGGCGGGTACATCAATTCCTAAAGGTGAGCTCCTTTTTGCACGTTATTTACGTAGATGTCTTAAACATGTTCCTTCCTCTGTTCTACTCTAATCGTAACCTCTTTGAAATGGTATTAGCATTGACTCTACACAAGCCTGCAGCAGGTTTGAACGGCTTTACGGCCGTTTTCAACCGTGTCGCGTCAACGCCACTATGATTTCAAAACACTGCAGCAGGTCTGACAAGCTGTCAGTACAGTAGATGTCTTAAACATATCCTCCTGTTCGTTCTACTCGTAATCGTTAAGTGTTAGGCCCCGACCTAACGAAAACGGCCGCGCAATTGACCATTGTCTAACTCGATTCCGTGTCTTCATTTCATATATATTCTACTGGAACGCGGGCTGCAGATATCAAGACACAGAACAAGACGACGGCGGGTACATCAATTCCTAAAGGTGAGCTCCTTTTTGCACGTTATTTACGTAGATGTCTTAAACATGTCCCTTCCTCTGTTCTACTCTAATCGTAACCTCTTTGAAATGGTATTAGCATTGACTCTACACAAGCCTGCAGCAGGTTTGAACGGCTTTACGGCCGTTTTCAACCGTGTCGCGTCAACGCCACTATGATTTCAAAACACTGCAGCAGGTCTGACAAGCTGTCAGTACAGTAGATGTCTTAAACATATCCTCCTGTTCGTTCTACTCGTAATCGTTAAGTGTTAGGCCCCGACCTAACGAAAACGGCCGCGCAATTGACCATTGTCTAACTCGATTCCGTGTCTTCATTTCATATATATTCTACTGAAACGCGGGCTGCAGATATCAAGACACAGAACAAGACGACGGCGGGTACATCAATTCCTAAAGGTGAGCTCCTTTTTGCACGTTATTTACGTAGATGTCTTAAACATGTTCCTTCCTCTGTTCTACTCTAATCGTAACCTCTTTGAAATGGTATTAGCATTGACTCTACACAAGCCTGCAGCAGGTTTGGACGGCTTTACGGCCGTTTTCAACCGTGTCGCGTCAACGCCACTATGATTTCAAAACACTGCAGCAGGTCTGACAAGCTGTCAGTACAGTAGATGTCTTAAACATATCCTCCTTCCTGTTCGTTCTACTCGTAATCGTAAACTGTTATGTTAGGCCCCGACCTAACGAAAACGGCCGTGCATCTGACCATTGTCTAACTCGATTCCGTGTCTTCATTTCATATATATTCTACTGGAACGCGGGCTGCATATATCAAGACACAGAACAAGACGACGGCGTGTACATCAATTCCTAAAGGTGAGCTCCTTTTTGCACGTTATTTACGTAGATGTCTTAAACATGTTCCTTCCTCTGTTCTACTCTAATCGTAACCTCTTTGAAATGGTATTAGCATTGACTCTACACAAGCCTGCAGCAGGTTTGAACGGCTTTACGGCCGTTTTCAACCGTGTCGCGTCAACGCCACTATGATTTCAAAACACTGCAGCAGGTCTGACAAACTGTCAGTACAGTAAATGTCTTAAACATATCCTCCTTCCTGTTCGTTCTACTCGTAATCGTAAACTGTTATGTTAGGCCCCGACCTAACGAAAACGGCCGTGCATCTTACCATTGTCTAACTCGATTCCGTGTCTTCATTTCATATATATTCTACTGGAACGCGGGCTGCAGATATCAAGACACAGAACAAGACGACGGCGTGTACATCAATTCCTAAAGGTGAGCTCCTTTTTGCACGTTATTTACGTAGATGTCTTAAACATGTTCCTTCCTCTGTTCTACTCTAATCGTAACCTCTTTGAAATGGTATGAGCATTGACTCTACACAAGCCTGCAGCAGGTTTGAACGACTTTACGGCCGTTTTCAACCGTGTCGCGTCAACGCCACTATGATTTCAAAACACTGCAGCAGGTCTGACAAGCTGTCAGTACAGTAGATGTCTTAAACATATCCTCCTTCCTGTTCGTTCGACTCGTAATCGTAAACTGTTATGTTAGGCCCCGACCTAACGAAAACGGCCGTGCATCTGACCATTGTCTAACTCGATTCCGTGTCTTCATTTCATATATATTCTACTGGAACGCGGGCTGCAAATATCAAGACGCAGAACAAGACGACAGCGTGTACATCAATTCCTAAAGGTGAGCTCCTTTTTGCACGTTATTTACGTAGATGTCTTAAACATGTTCCTTCCTCTGTTCTACTCTAATAGTAACCTCTTTGAAATGGTATTAGCATTGACTCTACACAAGCCTGCAGCAGGTTTGAACGGCTTTACGGCCGTTTTCAACCGTGTCGCGTCAACGCCACTATGATTTCAAAACACTGCAGCAGGTCTGACAAGCTGTCAGTACAGTAGATGTCTTAAACATATCCTCCTTCCTGTTCGTTCTACTCGTAATCGTAAACTGTTATGTTAGGCCCCGACCTAACGAAAACGGCCGTGCATCTGACCATTGTCTAACTCGATTCCGTGTCTTCATTTCATATATATTCTACTGGAACGCGGGCTGCAGATATCAAGACACAGAACAAGACGACGGCGTGTACATCAATTCCTAAAGGTGAGCTCCTTTTTGCACATTATTTACGTAGATGTCTTAAACATGTTCCTTCCTCTGTTCTACTCTAATCGTAACCTCTTTGAAATGGTATTAGCATTGACTCTACACAAGCCTGCAGCAGGTTTGAACGGCTTTACGGCCGTTTTCAACCGTGTCGCGTCAACGCCACTATGATTTCAAAACACTGCAGCAGGTCTGACAAGCTGTCAGTATAGTTGATGTCTTAAACATATCCTCCTTCCTGTTCGTTCTACTCGTAATCGTAAACTGTTATGTTAGGCCCCGACCTAACGAAAACGGCCGTGCATCTGACCATTGTCTAACTCGATTCCGTGTCTTCATTTCATATATATTCTACTGGAACGCGGGCTGCAAATATCAAGACACAAAACAAGACGACGGCGTGTACATCAATTCCTAAAGGTGAGCTCCTTTTTGCACGTTATTTACGTAGATGTCTTAAACATGTTCCTTCCTCTGTTCTACTCTAATCGTAACCTCTTTGAAATGGTATTAGCATTGACTCTACACAAGCCTGCAGCAGGTTTGAACGGCTTTACGGCCGTTTTCAACCGTGTCGCGTCAACGCCACTATGATTTCAAAACACTGCAGCAGGTCTGACAAGCTGTCAGTACAGTAGATGTCTTAAACATATCCTCCTTCCTGTTCGTTCTACTCGTAATCGTAAACTGTTATGTTAGGCCCCGACCTAACGAAAACGGCCGTGCATCTGACCATTGTCTAACTCGATTCCGTGTCTTCATTTCATATATATTCTACTGGAACGCGGGCTGCAGATATCAAGACATTCCGCTCCGCTCACGTTCCAATCCGCTCTCAAAGCGATCACTCATTCATAACATTGTGATTGCTTTTTTCCGTTCCGTTCAGATTGAGCGCTTTTTTAAGCTCACTCGGAACGCTTTTTTTGGATCAAAATCCGTTTAACGGTTTGATTGGCTTAAATTAATTTCGTTTCGTTTATATTTTTTTTACTTTACCCTAAATATCAACAAACGATCTAGATTTTTTTTTAGCACAATCGTTAGTAGCAAATCGTATTACGAAAATGATCATATTAATAATATATGTTACATTCTAATTCAATCGGATACTTGAGTGTCTTATAAAACAAAAGTTTAGTTTACAAATATGACTTTTAATAAAATAGTTTCGTAAAATAATTATCGGATAGTTGTTGCAACCTTTAAATGAGCGAATGATTAGATTTTTGCAATCATTATGATTGTTTCGATCAGAGCGCAAAGTTCCGTTCCGCTCATAAAGCGTTCCAACTTCGTTCCAATCACGCTCACGATCCAATCACGTTCCGCTCAGATTGTCAATTTCATGGTATGCGTTAGGACTGAAAACAGTGTGGAAAGAAGAGCCATTGCTAATCATGATTTCAAAGGTCGTTTTGTTTGTATTGTTGGGTGTTTTACGCCGTTTTCAACATCATATATGTCAAATCACCCACACTGTTCAAATACTCATGCGTCCTGGGTAATTCAATCCAGCTACTCAATAGTACTGAACACACTGTGACAAAGGGAGCAATTGCCCGCCCTGCTTTCAGAGGTCGTTTTGTTTGTATTGTTGGGTGTTTAAGGCCGTTTTCAACATCATTCCAGTCATACCACCCCGTCAGTGTACACACTCGTGATCCCTGGGTGAATCAACCCAGCTATGCAATAGACCTGAACACATTGCGGCAAAAGAAGCAATTGCCCGCCATGCTTTAAAATGTCGTTGTGTTTGCATTGAAGGGATTTTGATCTTGGAAGCGAGCTGTTGCAGGACTAAATAAGTGTGGAAAGTGGCATAAAATATCTGCATGTGGGAAAGGGTTGTAGTATGTGTTCACTGGTTTTCGCACCTCTGCAGGACAAATCCCTTTCGGCGGTACAGTGAACGATTTTCCCATAACCCCGTTCCCACATGTATAAATTCCCTATAAATGAACTATCGAATACATTGTGATAAAAACAGCCATTGTTCATCATGTTTTCAAAGGTCGTTTTGCTTGTATTGTTGGGGTTATAGGCCGTTCTCAACAGCAGGTATGCTCAATCGCCATCACAATGCACATACTCATGTGTTCTGGGTGATTCTACCCGACTATGCAATAGAACTGAAAACAGTGTGGTACGAGGAGACAGTGCTCATCATGTTTTCAAAGGTCGTTTTGATAGCGTTGTTTGTTATTTTAGGCCGTTTTCAACAGCATTTGTGTTAAATACACCTCACTGCTCACACAAACATGCTTCCTGGGTGAATCAACCCATCTTCGCGATAGGACTGAAAACAGAGTGGTATAAGGAGCCATTGCTCATCATGTTTTCAAAGGTCGTTTTGTTTGTATTGTTGTGCGTTTTACGCCGTTTTCAACATCATATATGTCAAATCACCCGCACTGTTCACATACTCATGCGTCCTGGGTGATTCAATCCAGCTACTCAATAGTACTGAACACACTGTGACAAAGGGAGCAATTGCCCGCCCTGCTTTCAGAGGTCGTTTTGTTTGTATTGTTGGGTGTTTTAGGCCGTTTTCAACAGCATTCCAGTCATACCACCCCGTCAGTTCATACACTCGTGATCCCTGGGTGAATCAACCCAGCTATGCAATAGACCTGAACACATTGTGGCTAGAGAAGCAATTGCCCGTCATCCTTTAAAATGTCGTTTGCTTGCATTGTTGAGGTTTTAGGCCATTTTCTACAGCATGTATGCCCAATCGCCATCACAGTGCACATACTCATGTTTTCTGGGTGAATCTACCAAGCTAGGCAATAGGACTGAAAACAGTGTGGTAAGAGGAGCCATTGCTCATCATGTTTTCAAAGGTCGTTTTGATTGCGTTGTTATTTTTTCTAGGCCGTTTTCAACAGCATTTATGTTAAATACCCTTCACTGCTCACACACACACACATGCTTCCTGGGTGAATCAAGCCATCTACGCGATAATACTGAAAACAGAGTAGTATAAGGAGCCATTGCTCATCATGTTTTCAACGGTCAATGTGATTGCATTGTTGGGGTTTATAGGCCGTTTTCAACAGCATTTATGTCCCATCACTCTCACAGATCACAAACTCACGGGACCTGGGTGAATCAACCCAGCTATGCGTTAGGACTGAAAACATTGTGGAAAGAGGAGCCATTGCTAATCATGATTTCAAAGGTCGTTTTGTTTGTATTGTTCGGTGCTTTACGCCGTTTTCAACATCATATATGTCAAATCACACCCACTGTTCAGATACTCATGCGTCCTGAGTGATTCAATCCTTAAAGAAATGTAAAACATGCTATGAAAATTTGACCTGAAAATTGTTATTTGCAAAAGAGGCTACTTATTGCAAAGAACGGGGCATTATTAATGAGCCCAAAACACAAGGAATTCTTATTTGATACTCTCAGTAGTATCCAGATATTACAACTTGGTCTAACATTTCAAACCTGAATTATTTTTATATGTGGAAAAAAGGGGCGTAATTGTGCTTAAATGCAAGCAATACTTATGAGACTTGATTGATCCGGGAGCATACCTTTCAATGCAACAACCACAGTAGTTACAGAGACATAAGACTTGCACTAAAAGTAATTATAGCGATACATAACTTGTGACTCAAAAGACATAAGTAAAGTTTCAATGCAATACCCCCAGTAAATACGTAGTAGACTAAGATACCTCATTTTTTAAGTAGGAAGGGCATAATTTTGCTTTAATGCAAGTACATGTAATTATGTGACTAAGTAAATGTGTGGGCAAGGAACATATCAGAAAATTGGTTAAGTCAGAAACCAGCATCCTTTTTCCTGCAAGTTATTTTTGTAAACATTGTGAGGAAAACAATCAGGTTTTACAGTTTCTTTGAACAAAAACTAGAATTGTAGCCCTACTTATGTCAATCAAATGTCACTTTAACCCTTTCCCATGTACAACAAATCTGCAGCAGACGACTTTAAAAACATTTAGTAATTAATATGAAAACACTCTATAAAAGAAAGATTAATTACTAAATAAAGTTACAAACATTGTGGCAAAAGGAAAACGTGCTCGTTATAAGTTATTTGCCACACTGGTGTCAAAATATTCCAATAAATTACATCAATTTTAAACTTAATCTATAAAATATACAGAAATAAGAAATAATCAACAGATTATATTATCAGTAGATTTTCTGTTAAAGACAATTCCAATGACTTCCAACAAAAAACACCAAAATGATCAAATGTAAAAACAAAATCTTACAATGAATAACTAATATGTACAATATCACTTTACACAATAACGACGAGACAAATCATAAACAAATATCAAGAGAGTTTGTCCAAACACTTATTTGCTTTTGTCAAGTCCTAAAATGGTCATGATTCACGCAACATGCAGTGTTAATGGATTTGCATTAGAGAGTGTGTGAATGTACTTTGTCTGGCAATTTGGGTGTGATTGCCTCTCATATATAGACAGACAGTGTAGACTGCTGAGTTAGTGTGAATGCACTGGCTCTCTGGAGTCTTAATGGTAAGTAGATGCAATAAGTCCCTAATTGCCATACCCCTCTCTAAAGAATCGATGTTCGAATATTCAAAGCCATATCTTTGAAATTTTACAGGAAAAATGGATAACCCTTTCCTACATACAGACACCTCTGCAGCAAAGGAATTTTTAAATCATTGTTGCAAAAGGAGAATTTGCTCATGGGGAGAGTTTTAGGCACAAATATTACGTGTAGTCATATCTGAATGGGAAAGTCTGTGCAAGTAACTGTAGATATACAAGTATGTAACGAAATGTCAAAGTTTTTTAAACCCTTTCCCACATACAGATGCTTTCTGACGACTCTGCAGCAGACAGCTTTTGTAAACATTGTTGCCATGGTGAGCCATTTCTCTTCTGGCCACAATGGTTTTAACTCTATTCAATAGTCATACAATTATTTCATCTGCTGCAGATTTATTGTTTGTTGGAAAGTGTTAGTATTCACAACAAAACTCCCACGTCCCTAAAAAGCTATATATTCCTCTAATAACCATTATTCCTCAAAACTATTACACTTGAGTAAGTCTGTTTGTAAAACTGTATTCTATTTGTTTGGTGGTTTGTCTTCTTTTTGATTTGGATCTTCTAAGTATATTGGTTTAACGTCACCGGGTTTAAATTTTCTGAAGTGAATATACAATATCTATAAACATTGAATACTAACTGTTAACCCTTTCCCTCATATAGACGCTTTCTGATGCCTCTGCAGCTGACGGCTTTTTGAAAACATAGTGACAAAAGAAGAAATTGCACAAAACGTGCAATTTCTCCTTTTGCCACAATGTTTTCCACTTTTTGTCATAGGTTATCCATTCGATTATGGAGATTTTCTATGTTTTGACAAAATACGTTCAAAGGGTTAACTAGATACGAAATTTTGGAGTCCTCTGCTTTGAAAATGTTCAGTGAAAATAATTGTGGCATTCAAGTTAGCAGGTGAAAACTTTTTGAGTATTTTTTTTTTGCGCACCATGTTTTCAAAAGTCATCTTTTGTAAAGGCATCGAATGTCTATAACAGGGGAAGTGTTATATATTAAAAGTAAAACGAGTAGAAAAACATTGCATGGAAAGAGTCACAGCTGAGGCTGACAAATCTATCCTTTTTCCATGATATCTTCATTAAATCTAAAAGTTGGATCACACTGTAGCGGTTGATTGATTTCTTGGGGTTTAATGCTGTTTTCATCATTTTTTAGTCAAATCATGGCAACCAGTTCACCTACACATTTGTTTCCTGGATTTCAACACCAATGCTCCACACAAGATTTACAAGCAACTGGCTGCTTTTCGCTTTTCCACATCAACTTTTTATCCATTGTTGGAACGATGAGTGTCGCGCTTTAGTCAAACTTCAGAAAAAAAGATGGCCAAGCTGGGGTTTAAACTCATAAACCCTCCTAGATTGACAATCAGCATCTCTACCACTGAGCAACTAGGACTCGACACATACACAAGGTTATCAAAACATGAATATAGGAGAAAATACTCAGTTTGTGCAATTTCTCCTATTCCCTTGATGTTTCAAAAAGTATTTATCAAAATGCAGTCCAACGCGGGAATTGTTGGAAACTTACGCATAAGGTGAAGCTGGGGCTCCAACAATGATCAAATGTTTATCTTTATAGAATAATCTCCACATACTCTGTGTAAAGTAAAGAAAACAGAAATTACTCTGAGTCAACATGATTCATACCTGCTGGTACCAGATCTCATATGTTTAGAATCATACATCTGAAGCAAAAATGAAAACATCTAGAAAATTGGAAGTATACTTTGTAAAATGTTTACAGAGATGAGAACATTTATGCGCAATTTCTCCTTTTGCCACAATGTTTACACAAATCGTCAGCTTGCAGATATATCAAAATGAATGTCCATGTGTGAAAGGGTTGATGAGAAGCTACATATAATATCATGGAACATAAATGGTCTTAACAGAAAAATATCAGACATTGACTTTCAACAATTAATAAACAACTATGACATTATATATATACTTCTATGTGAGACTTGGTTGTGTAAAAACCATGCAAATGTTGAAATTACCAATTACAAAAGCTTTCATTTATTAGGTAATAAAAAATCGGGAACGAGTAAAGGCCGACTAAGTGGTGGACTATCAGTGTACTATAAACAAAACTTAATGAATAAAATATCTGTTGTTGAAAGCAATAATTATGGAATCATCTGGTTGAAAGTCAGTCAAGATGTTTTTACATTTAATGAAGATGTTTATATTTGTCATTGTTACATACCCCCTACTTCCTCTAAAAAAAATTCTCGAAATGAGATAGAAAAGGGCATAGAACAATATGGTAATGTTGGAAAAACCTTTATAACTGGTGATTTTAATTCTAGAACTTCCAATTTATCGGATACAATAGACGAATCTGATCCTTTGAGTCAGACACCTTTCTCAGATGACTCGAGTGTAAACATTCCTCAACGTGCTAATGTTGACACTACTATTGATGGTAACGGGCGTCGTCTGCTTTCACTATGTAAATCCACCAGTAATATTATCGCAAACGGACGACTGCATAATGACGTACCTGGTGGATTTACTTATAGTTCATTACGTGGCATGAGTACAGTCGATTATTTGCTATTGAGGGTAGAAGATACATGTATACACGTTTTAAACAATTTCAAAGTTTTAGACTGGAATGAATTTTCCGATCACTGTAGTTTATATTTCTCCTTCGTAAAAAGGAAAAATAGGAAATGTAAAAATAAATCATCAGCTGTTTTTGTTGATAAATTAATATTTGATGAAAACAAAGTGACACATTTTCAACAGTCATTACTCAACAATATTGAAATGCTCAACCATACAATGTCTAATACACATCTAGTAAACGACCATGTAGATAGTCTTACTGACTTTTTATCTAAGTATGCAAACTCCGTATTTAATAAACGTTTTACACAGAATAATAAAACAAATATTAAACCAAAATGGATTGATCAAAATTGCATTTTAGCAAAAGATAATTTAAAACAAGCTAAAATAAATTTTAATGAAGTTAACTCGGATGAAAACAGACACACTTATATAAAAGCTAAGAATAAATACAATAATGCAAGAAAAAGAGCCAATCGAAAATTTATGAGAAATGAAGCTATAAAGTTAGAAAATATTGCAAAATCTGAGCCACGGAACTTCTGGAAGACCATTAAAAAGTCATATAATCAAGAAAAAAATAATCAGGATAGTCCCATTAAAATTCAAGACTTTTATGAGCACTTTGTAGATTTATATGAAAATGTTAATATAAACGATCGAAACGATAACAGCGACTCTAATACCACCCATATTGCCGACGTGGAGTTAGACAAACCGATTACAATGGCAGAGCTTCAAACTGCCGTTTTATCGCAAAATAACGGAAAAGCAAGTGGCCCCGATAATATTTCAGCAGAGATAATAAAGGCATCTTTTGAAATAATAAGTACAATTTTATTAAATATTGTCAATCATTGATTTGAAAATTCCACATATCCTGAAAAATGGGCATTGGGTTATATTGTACCTATATTTAAAGGTGGAAACTCGACTGACCCTAAGAATTATAGAGGAATAACGTTAAATAGCATTCTTTCAAAAGTATATTCACAAATAATCTATAATAGATTGAAATTATGGAATGAAAAAAATGACAATATCAATAATTGTCAATTTGGTTATCAAAAAAACAAAAATACAGTTGACTGTATATTCATATTACATTCAATTATTGCTAAAGTTTTAAATTCAGGAAACAAACTCTATACAGCTTTTATAGACTATGAAAAATGTTTTGATAATATAAACAGAGCTTTCCTGTGGCATAAACTAACTTGTCATGGTATCAGTACTAAAATGATCAATGCATTTAAAGCTATGTATTCGTCTGTTAAGTCTGCAATCAAATTCAACGATGAACTATCTGCTAGCATTGATTCATTGACAGGTGGTGTCAAGCAAGGCGATTCAAATTCAAGTTTACTTTTCATAATGTTTGTAAATGACATTCTTAATAACATAAATAACAATCTTTGACGGAGTGTTTACAATAGAACAATTACGGCTCTTTCTGCTGCTGTTTGCTGATGACCAGGCTCTATTTGCAACATCAGCATCAAGCTTACAATCGATGCTATGCTAAATGACATTGAATATTATTGCAATAAATGGAAAATGAAAATTAACATAAATAAAACCAAAGTCATGGTCTTTGAAAAAAGTAGAATCCCGACAACACATGACTTTTTCTTGTATAATGAAAAAGTTGTAATTGTAAATTGTTTCAAATACTTAGGAATTTATTTTTACAAAAACGGTAATTGGCTAAGGTCTCAAAAAAGGTTAGCTGAAAATGCTTCCAGATCATTACATGGTTTAATTTCTGTTTTCAACAAATTTGAGTTCAGTATAAATAAAAAATGTGAGTTATTTGACTCATTAGTATTACCTGTCATTCACTATGCCTCTGAAATATGGTCATACCATTTAGGCACAGATGTAGAAGGTATACACAACAAATTTTGTAGACGCATTCTATGTGTTAGAAAATCAACCAATTTATCAATACAAGTATATATGGAGAACTTGGAAGAGTACCTTTAAGACTTATAAGACAATGTAACATGATCCGCTATTGGTTTAAAATACTAAAATTACCAGAAAATAATATCACTAAAATTGTATACAATATGCTTAAAAATGATGTTAATAACAATATTACTTATACAGGACTTAATTGGGCCCATCATGTTAAAATTCTTTTGCAATCATTAGGACATAATAACTTGTGGATACAACAAAACAGTGAATTAATAACATTTTGTTCATTAAAACAACGCATATTTGATCAATACTACCAATCTTGGAATTCAAACATTAACAATTCTGAGCGTCTGTCGTATTACAGATTATTCAAACATTCATTCAATCAAGAGGATTACTTAAACAATATACATGATAGAAAATTAAGAATAGCATTATGCAAATTTCGAACATCATTTCATAATTTAGAAATAGAAAAAGGAAGGCATCGTAATATCCAAAGATCGGAAAGAACATGTAAGTTATGTAATCAAAATGTAGTTGAAAGTGAATACCACTTCCTTCTTGTATGCCCCTTTCTCCATATTTTGCGTTCAAAATTCTTAAAACCGTATTTCTGCAAGTGGCCAACAATATACAAATTTACAACTCTTATGTCTTCTTCAAATAAAAAAGAAATCTTTAATATTGCTAAATTCATCTATTATGCTAATAAAAGAAGAAATGAAGCTATCACAAATAATTAACAATACATTCTGTTCTTATATACTAACAATCTCTATACACAATTAATATAATTCAAATAGTTTAATAGTTATCATAGCTAGCCTGTAGCATACACATTGTGCTATCCATATGGATTTTTAGATCATTTAATAACAAACCTTCTCAACACTATCTGACTTATTGAAACTACATCATCACATTATATTCTCTGTATTTTGTTATTTGTACTGCTTGTACCTGATTGCAAATAAAATATTTTGTATTGTATTGTATTGTATTGTATTACATGCATTTCTACATGCATAAACAAACAAATATTTTTATAGTTACAAAAAAGATGAATAACTTAATTGATTTTATGACACACTGCAACATTGGGCCCTCAAGTCACATACACATTTACTCATACCTGCTCTGAAACTATCATGAGTATGTTACTTCTCACAGACATGAATGCAATCACTTAACCCTTTCCCTCATTTAGACGCTCTCGGATGCCTCTGCAGCAGACGGCTTTTTGAAAACATAGTGACAAAAGAAGAAATTGCACAAAACGTGCAATTTCTCCTTTTGCCACAATTTTTTCCACGTTCGTCATAGGTTATCCATTCAATTATGGAGATTTTCTATGTTTTTACAAAATACGTTCAAAGCCGTCTGCTGCAGAATTGTCGTATGAGGGAAAGGGTTAAATATTTAGTAAATTTATTGATAGAATATATTTGATATACACTATGAAGATCATTTTTAATGAGACAAGTTTAGTGCTTTTCCATGAATTTATGTGTACTTAAAAAAAATCCAACATACTGCAGATGACTTTTAAAAACAGTGTGGTAAAAGGAGAAATTGCTCATCATACTTTGAACATATTTTGTCAAATAATGGAAAATCTCTCTAATTGAATGGATAACCTATGACTAAAAGTGGAAAACATTGTGACAAAAGGAGAAATTGCACGTTTTGTGCAATTTCTTCTTTCGTTACTATGTTTTCAAAAAGCCGTCTGCTGCAGAGGCGTCAGAAAGCGTCTATATGAGGGAAAGGGTTAAAGTATTTTATTCAGCCAATCAATTTCATATAACCATAGAGGGGGATTATGATGATAAGAACAACTACACAAACCTTGTGGAATCCTCTGACATCCAAATCCCATAACTTGTAACACTGAAATAATCAAACTGATTCTCTTCAATAATTACATATAAACCTTCTTTTTGTTAACACATTGAACAGCATATTTAGCTTCATTGTGTTAACAAATAACATATACAGCTTCATTTTGCTAGCAAATATAGCTTCATTATGTAAACAAATAACATATAAAACTTCAGTCTGATAACAAATAACATAATAAAGCTTGATTTTGTTAACAAATAACAAATAAAGCTTCAGTCTGTTAACAAATAACAAATAAAGCTTCATTCTGTTAACAAATAGCAAATAAACCTTGAATGTGTTAACAAGCTTCATTTTGTTCATGTACTACTGTCAGACATTAACCATGGACTAGTAAATAGTGCGTGTAATTTGAGACAAGACATCCTGGTTTGATCCCTGAATATGGCAGTCATGGTCAAGTGTCATTGGACATGGTCTTCAGTATGTGAAGTGGTAAAAACTAGACAGTGTCAATTATGAAGATTGACAAACAGTGTGATTACTGACCAACGGCTGCTTTGAAACAAGAATTATATCTAATTACATGTATTTGTCTCGCGCTTTTACGATCAATGCAAGTTTAACAGACAAAGACAACAAAATAAATGCTAATTCATCAACACAACAAGGTCAAAGGACAATAACAAGTCAATCTAACAAAGATTGATGAAGTTATAACCAATTAACAAAATATCATGAGATTTACCCTTAATATAATTTTAGTGACACTCAGCTTCTACAGCATACAATGTTATAAAGGGTATCAGATATAAATAGGATCCCACTCAAAAAGCACTGGCACTTATACTTGTTGTGGAAAAATAAGAGAACAAAACTTTAAGGTTGAGCACATGTTTGCCAATGTTGTTGGTTCCAGAATAATGACACCTCAGTCATGCTTTCTCTCCTTTATCGTGGCGAGACCAAGTCTAGATGTCATTTATAGTGTTTGTTATAACTATGGCAAGATCTACTAAGACTTCTGGCTCTGGGGAGACATTTTGTTAAGTAATCTGCATCAAATTTGTAGGAAGGGTAAATTATAGGTAAGTTTGCAATATGAATTTGTTCCTTCAATAATATCTTATTGGGGTCCACCAACTATAAAATTAGTATTTTGTCATACTTTACTGATTTGAGCAATGGCTCGAAAATCCCAGACTTGGCAAAACTCTATTATATGACATGAAACAACAGTTGTTCAGAGGAATATATGTGTCGCCTTGAAATAATTCATTGAGTGAACGTATGATGGACAAACTGACAGATGGATGGATGGATGTCCCTTTGTCAAGTTGGGCGACACAATAAGAGATGGATACAAATGACTTACCTTAGCTATCTGATTCCACGTTTGATAATCATTCGTTGTATTCATATATATATACATCACACAAGTGTCAGTCTGCGTTGAAAAAATAATTTAATCAATTACTTGATAAGCACTTGATAAGCTATTTTAAACACGTCCAAAGTGATACTTGACTTTAATTTAAAAAAGAGGACCATGATGGCCCTGGATCGCTCACCTGAACTATGCAATGTGATTTATCATGCCTTCCACAATTTTACCAACCGACATGCTTTGAAGTAATCTTGTAGGAACATTTCATCAAAATAATTTGGAAATTGGCCAGATCCTTGCAGAGAAGAAGATTTTTAAAGTTTTCACTATGCCCCTCCCCCTGGTTGCCATGATTTTTTACCAATCAACATGGCTTGAAGAAATATGATTGTCACAAGATGGTCAAGGGCCGGCAATTCACTTAAGTAGAATTGATAATGAATCTTTAAATAAGAATATTAAACTTATTTAATTTACATAAATATAAATTTACACACACAAAAAAATGTATTCTTTGTTAACAAAAATAAGTAATGCAATAATAATAAAACACTCTCACATTCGCGCTCTCACTCAGAACTCTCTCCCCAATCACTTCACCTGTCCCATTACTTGTCTCTGGATCCTATTAATGGTACTTGAAATAACTAATCAGCTAATAACTGATAAGGTCAAGTTCCATTACTGTAAGTCAAATGCATTTTATCAATTTAACGCCTCTACAGCAGACATCTTTTTGAAAACATACTGAGATTTTCTATTTTTTGACAAAGTATGTTGAAGTTGTCTGCTTCAGAATTGTTGGGAATGGGTTAAAGAAGCAAACTAAACATACTTACATCTACTTTTGGTATAAAATCATTGACACATGGATTTTTGGAATGGTTTAACAACGTAGCCTTTTTAATGAGATCTTCTAGCAAAAGTTCATACTCTGTACTTTTCAATCTGCAAAAGAAAAGAAATGATGTACAAATTCCTTCCCAATTCACCAATCAGGCTTTCCTATGTCCAATATTCCAATAAAGTGATGGACAGATAGACACAAGTTCAATGTATATCTAAACATCAAACCAGGATCCAATTACACCAACCTTACTTAGAGTTAAGTAATTATTAACCCTTTCCCACATAAGACAATTCTGCAGCAGACGACTTTGAGCATATTTTGTTAAAAAATGGAACATCTCTATAATTGAATGGATAACCTATGACAAAAAGTGGAAAACATTGTGGCAAAAGGAGAAATTGCACGTTTTGTGCAATTTCTTCTTGTGTCACTATGTTTTCAAAACGCCGTCTGCTGCAGAGGTGTCGGAAAGCGTCAATGTGAGGGAAAGGGTTAACCCACATACAGCCAATCTTCAGCAGACGACTTTGAACATATTTTGTCAACAAATAGCAAATCTCTATAATTGAATGGATAACTTATGACTAAAAGTGGTAAACATTGTGGCAAAAGAAGAAATTGCTCGTTTTGAGCAATTTCTTCTTATGTCACTATGTTTTCAAATAGCCGTCTGCTGCAGAGGCTTCAGAAAGCGTCTATATGAGGGAAAGGGTTAAAAGCATATTTCATTATTTTTGTTTCCATAACAAAACTGACAAAAGATTTGGTTTCTTAATACGTAACGTATTGTTAGTCAGCAAGGTAACTATTTATTTCAACTTGGTCAACTTGGTCATTAACTTAAATACATTACAAAATATTAGGGAAACGAAAGTGATGAAATATGCTTTTAAGTATTTGAGTATTACTTAGCACTAAGTAAGGCTGGTGGACCCAGCATCAATTACCCTTTACCTCTAACTACTCTGGATGTTTTAAGCTATAGGTACTATGACTACCTATTTACGAAAAAACGTAAAATGATTGTAAACAAAAATTAAACAGCATACTTTGGCCATAAAAAAATATTTTTAAAGGTAATTGACTCAACGATGATAATGTTAAAATCATTCGGATCTCGTAGTGCTGTCATCTATTATTACGAACAGAAAATAATAAAGTAAAGAATTTCAGAAAAACAAGGAATACATTTATAATGAACGAGGTTTAAAAATGAGGGCCAAGATGATCCTTAATCGATCACCTGCATTATGGTGGAAACAAATGTGTAACTGATAATATAGGGTGATTTTTTTTAATTTCAGCCCTTTTCTGATGCCACCTGGCTTTTGCCACAATGTCTGATAAATAATTATTCTTTCATTTTTATATATTCTATCTCCTTACCAAGTTGTTTTACAATTTTTTTTTTATTTTTTTTTAGTTGTTTGTTTATTTATAGGACTTATTAAACCTGTATGGATATGATTTGGCCTTTATGTATTTGTTGCATATGGGAATCAAGATTGACATGTTCATACATAGTATTTATCTCCTCACATATGATAGTTACCTAGATTTTGACCAGCATGACCTATATTTGAACTTAGCCTAGATATCATCAAGACAAACATTCTAGTAAAGTACCAACATGTTCACGTTAAAAACAAGACTTCCAGAGTATTAACAAGAGTTTTCCTTCAATTTGGCCAAGCGACCTACATTTTGACCCGACATGACCGTTATTCGAACTTTGCCTAGATATCACTAAGACAAACATTCTGAAAAAGTTTCAACATGCTCAAGTTTAAAATGCAGCTTCCAGAGCGTTAACAAGAGTTTCGAACTTGGCCTAGATTTGATGGAGATGTATGTTCTAATCAAACTTTCATGAAGATCGGATGCAAAATGTTGCCTCTAGAGTGTTAAGCAAATGTTGACGACGAACCACGGACAAAAGGCGATCACAAAAGCTCACCTTGAGCACTTCGTACTCTGGTGAGCTAATAAAATATAACCTCAAGTGAGTCCTTACTTTTCAACATCTTTTAATTTCACGTTGGGTTGAGATTGAAGCTTGTGATTCGCAAAGTAAACCTTCTGGAAGAAGGGACTCACATTAAGACCTTTTGACCCAAAGTGGTAAGTTCGGGAAATGTCCGGAATGACACATTCTCTGTCTTTACGAATCATTTTGGTACGCATCCACATATCCCAGTCCCATTGCTAGAAATACAAGAACAACAATAAGTGTTTGTAGAACATCAACGACCCCCTATGGGGCAACAAAGGGTTTTTGCCCCAATATCTTCAATTCTATGTTACGGGTATAATAATAATGAACAGGTTAGGTTTACAATAAGCAATGCTTCTGTTTGTGACAAATGTAGATCAAGATCTACTTTTGCATTGATCAAATCAAATCAATATTTCCAATAACGGACAAAAATTTCTTGAAAACATATATCTATGCAAACATTGAAGATGAAGATCTGATTGCATAACCACATCTGAATCTGTACTGATTGTAAATGTCATAAGATTGGCTTTTGATAAGTACAAGTACTGCTGAAACATTTCCTTAATGCTATAAATGACGAGGGACCTGTTGGCCTTGTGGGACTCACCTGAGTACTATGGCTCTGTATGATAAGGTGTCACTGAATAATACTAATGAAGTAATTTGATAAATAAGTTAAACCTTAGACTTCAACAGTGTCTAGAATTGTTGTCTTAAAAAAGTAATTTGATAAACAAGTTAAACCTCAGACATCAACAGTGTCTAGAAATGTTGTCTTAAAAAAGTAATTAGATAAATAAGTTAAACCTTAGACTTCAACAGTGTCTTGAAGTGTTGTCTTAACCTAGATACCCTGTATATTATCAACTTACTGTCAAAGTTTCAACATGTTCAAGTTAAAAATGTGGCTTCCAGAGTACATTCTACTAATACGAATGTTCTAAAACTTTTGACCTAGAGGCCTAATATTTTACCCAACATGATCCGGTTCCAAACTTGGCCAAAATTTGAAGGAGATGAATGTTCTGATAAGATGCAAAATTTTGCCTGAAGAGTCTTAACAAGGTAATGATTGACGGCACACAACGCACATCACACAACCGATGTCAGACGGACGACAGACACACAGTGATCACAATAGCTAACCTTAAGCACTTCCTGCAAAGTCACAAAATCAAAATAATGATCTTCAAATAGAATTGGTATAATGAGGCCGTGCTCCAGTGAAATCAGCTAGGAGTATTTAGGACAAAAGCAAAGATAAAGCTATGCCAGCACTTTCAATCTATCAGATCCATACATACAACATGTCAGAAAGTTCTTGAACTATTCTGTGACTAATTTTTAGAATGAGTAGAGCCAAATCAAACTATGTGGTTGTCCAGGTTCATCTGGATCTACACTTGGTGTACATTCCCGCAGGTTTATTTTTCTGGAGCCCCACTCATTTCTAACCCTTTCCCACATACAACAAATCAGAAGCAGATGACTTTGAATAGTTCTAGGCAAAATTACGAAAAGTCGCTATATTGAAAAACATTGTGGTAGAAGTAGATATTGGTCATTATAAGCAATTTCCCCTTTTGTAACAATGGTTTCAAAAGTTGTCTGCTTCAGAGGTGTCAAAACGCGCCTGTATGTAGGAAAGGTTTAAGCAGTTCTTTGGCATGGGTCCACAACCTACTTGATCAACAGCTGGCCATTGTGGTAAGAGTTCATCCATAAACAAGGACTTCTTCATCATCCAGCCTAACCCAGGCATCGTCTCTATTCTATATAACAAGGTAGGGTCTTTGGAAGAATGTTCATAGCCCTGAAAATTTATTCAAACGAGTCCTCATGTACATGGAAATTCAATCCTTTATAATACGTACATGGAAATTCAATGCTTTTTTAATATCTTCTTTTTTAACACTTCCCCTCGTACGACAATTCTGCAGCAGACGACTTTGAACATATTTTGTAAAAAAATAGAAAATCTCTATAATTAAATGGAAAACATTGTGGCAAAAGGAGAAATTTCTCGCTTTGAGCAATTTCTTCTTTTGTCACTATGTTTTCAAAAAGCCAGCTGCTGCAGAGGCATCAGAAAGCGTCTATATCAGGGAAAGGGTTAACATCTCCAACACCTATTCTAACGGGAAATAATCAACCCATTCCTAATTACAACAAATCTGCAGAAGATGACTTCAAAAACATCTAGGCAAAAATATGGTTGTACTAAGTTTCAATGCAATACATAAAACAGTAACTGAAATATGTACTCTTATTGTAGTTGCACTCAAAACTTTAGCCACAACTTCTAAGTAAAAAAGGGCCATAATTTATATTATATGCAGGATCAAGTTATCTTACTTGATTATTTACATAGGTGTGATAGTTGGGAAGCTTTGTACAACGTGTCAATGCAATTGATCTGGTAGTAACTGAGCTATGGTGCAATATATGTACTTGCATGCAAAACCTAATCCAAGATGTGACGTCATCACCAACACAAGGGTGAGTACCATAGCTCTCATATTCTAAGAGTTATCTAGCTAAAAATACGTGAATGTTAAAGACTCTCACCTGATCATTCCAGGCAGAAATACAAAACAAAGTTGGATCCGTTTTAAGTAAAGGCAATGTCTGCTTGAAATAGCTGCAATAGTAATAGTACTACAGTGTTAAAATATGTATGAGCTGTTAAAGTGAAACTAAGGTCTTTTATCATCTCAATTTCTGAACTACTTCAATGTATATTTTAAATTTACTCTTTCTCACATACTACCAATCATCTCTTTAACTCAAATGATAATTATAGAACATGTTAAAAACATTGCATAAAAAGGGGAAAATGCTAATAATGATACTTTAAAAAGTTGTCTGACACAAATTCCCTACCCATATTACAGGTCAAAGTTCAAAGTTGATTAACAATCACAGTTTACGAGGTTGTTATTGATCATTCTAAATTTCTCAATGAATCTTCCACCAGCAGAATCAAATTTAACCCAATATATGAGAAAGATAGAAAGAAAGACTCTATATCTACCCTTTCCTTCATACAAACCACAACCGCCTCAGTTTTGTAGTGGTAGAGCGCCTGCCTCAAGTGCAGGAGGTCAAAGGTATGATCCCTGTCCGGGTCATAGCAAAGAATTCAGAAATGGTAGTAATAGCTGCCCCTTTGCTGGGTTAGCTTTACGACTGACTGGCTGGTGTCAGAAGGAGAATCAATCAATTTATCAAGAACATCAATGTTTTAAAAAGATGCCTGCTGCGGAAGCTTCAAACAATGTCTGCATTCGGGAAAGGGTTTTACATTAATTGAACATCAGAAAAACAAATACGGTACAACTGATTTCTCATCAGTTTGAAATGAAGTAACAACTACCCAGCAAGCAAGCACAACTGGGGCCCATATGGGCTGTACCTGGGCAAGCTCTATATTGGCAACCGATGTGGGACCCATCTGGGACCCATATTAGAAAGTTCTGCCCTTACTGGACCCACATGGGACCCATGACAAAGTAACTTTTCAGAAATATATAAGTTAAATGTATAAGAAATAAATAAACGTTGAAAGCAGAAAAGCTGGTCCTTTTTTCTGTAATTTTATGAATGTTTTTTTATTGATACCTGTTTGGCTGTGTGTAGATTACTTATGTGGGACACATGTGGGACCCATATAAGAAGGTGTTGCCCAACTGGGGCCCATATGGGGCTATACATGTGTAAGCCCTGTATTGGTGACCGATATGGGACCCATCTGGGACCCATATTAGAAAATTCTGCCCTTACTGGACCCACATGGGACCCATGACACAGTTACTTTTCAGAAATATATATAAGTTAAATGTATAAAAAATAAATATACGTCAAAAACCAAAAAGCTGGGTTTTTTTCTGAAATGTTATGAATGTTCATTTAGTGATACCTTTGTGTGGATTACGTATGTGGGACCCATGTGGGACCCATATTAGAAGGTGTTACCGTATTGGGGCCCATATGGGCTGTACATGGGTAAGCCCTGTATTGGTGACAAATGTGGGACCCATCTGGGACCCATATTAGAAAGTTCTGCCCTTACTGGACCCACATGGGACCCATGACAGTTACTTTTCAGAAATATATAAGTTAAATGTGTGTGAATTACTTATGTGGGACCCATGTGGGACCCATATTAGAAGGTGTTGCCCTAATATGACCCACGTGGGGCCTATATGAGAAATGCTTCCTTCTTAAACTATATAAAATATGGTAAAACATTGAAAGATTTTATCAGCTGGTCTTTTGTTAGTCATTTCAGGAATGTTCTTTCATAACTGCGAAGCATTCACAATGAAAGTCCTGTATTGATTTCACTTGTGGGACCCATGTAGGACCAGTATGGGACATATATGAAGAAAGAGTCCTTGCTTAACAGTATAATTAAAATGCAATTTATGTAATATTAGGAATGCTTTTCATATAAATTTAGATATTTAGTTTGTATATATACATGCATTGGTTACCCATGTGGGACCCATGTGGGACCCATGTGGGACCCATATTAGAAGGGTTTGCCCTTATAGTATAGGACCCACAATGGACCTTTATTAAAAAATAGTCATGCTTCTACATTATTAAATACAAAAAATATTGAAAGGTGATAGAAGCTGATCTTGAAATGTAAATTTAGGAATGTTCTTTCATAAAAACGAAGTTTGCACATTGAAAGTCCTGTGTTGATACCCATGTGGGACCCACATAGGGTGTGCCTTTATATGACCCACATGGAACCTATATGTGTATTAAACTAAATAAGATGCGACACTCTATGAAATGTGGTAAAGTCTGGGGGGTTTTCTGATTTTTTTATGAATAAATTAAGTCGTGTACTTTAAAAGTCCTGTATATCCCAATGGATTTGCCCTGATAGTACCCACATGGGACCAATTAGGGAAACCTTTTTAAAAAATATATAATAATTAACACCATCAACAGTGAGACAGTCAAAAGCAAAACTAAAATCATGAGAAATTTGTTATTTTTTCAATAATGTAAATCTGATAATTGAAATAGCCAAAATATTATGTTAATCCTACCAGCAGTACTTTGATTTCTAGAAAGGAACAACAACAACAATTATGCGCCATTTTTGAAGAGACGAAATAAAGGCGAATTCAACGGGAAACTGGTTTTGATTATAGGAATATACAAGGTAAAATAATACAAAGCCCACTTTTGCAATAGATGATCTTTTTGTCATTTCTTTGGTCTTTTCATGCGTATGTGAAGCTTTTGTTAACTGTGAAGCTGATTTGCATTTATCTGACTGTCATGTAATTTCGCGAGTAAATTTATAGTTTTGCTTTGTTACGTGAAATCAGAGACATATAAACAAGTGTTTATATGTCTCTGGTGAACACGGGCTCTACTGTGTATGTGTTGGAACATATTTTGACAATTGAGTGTCGAGAAAGAAATAACCTCTGGTATGGTCGATACATGCACATTGTTCATTAAATATTTATGATGTAAATTTAAGTATATATATAATATAAAAAATAGTTATTTGTGTTCCAAGTTCCTTTGTCTATAAGTTACTTAATTAGTTGTATTGATAAACACATTTGAAAACAATTATAAATGAGTAGAAAATCTCAATACTGGCATAATTACAGGAGAGTAAGGCAGGGAGTAAAATTAGCGGTCGCCCAGTCGCCCATGGCGACTAAATCTTCGGCTGGACCACCTAAGATTTCAAAATCGTCGTCCAGCCGGCGACCTTAAATATTGTATTTTCTATACTCCAGACCCCATGTTATTTTGTTTGTCGATGGAATCATCAAAAACTGATGAAGTTTATCAACTGTTAGAGAAATTGTCTTTTTTCTCATTACCAGATCCAAAATAGCCCCTTTTTTGTTTAACTTGTTTCATCGGCGAACAAAACATGGAAGATCGAGAGATTCCAAATACAATTGTAAATATTAGGACCCCTCTAGGCGATAAATGAGCGACGGTTATCGGTTTTATTCTACCGCGTAAACAAAATTGGGTACCTGTAATCTATAAATAGATACGGAAAATATCCCAAACAGACTTATAAGTATTACGTCAGCTTTTTCAAAATGTCTGCGCAGTCAAATTTAACAAAAATTACAATGCGGCGTTTTCTCGACTGGGTTAGCGGACCCAAAAAGAAAAGGTTATTTTACAGGGTTCGAATTTAAGCTTGCAAACTCGCGAGTGCAAATTTCAAATTGCAAGGTGAGATTTCAGGAACCAGCATATTTTTGCGAGTGAAAATTTTGGGCCGAATAATACGCATTTCTATTTGTCGATCTTTTACAGGGTTGTTTCTTTGACAAATCGCTGTTATTGCAGTGATTTTTTCGAGATTTACCGAGTGGCTGGGAGTATATATATACTTTCAGTTTTGCAATATTAGCGGAAGTTTACAATCGACTCATGTGCATGCATATTCAACGGCCCCAATATTGATGACGTTTACTGTATACATTTGGGCATCGGAATTCTAAAATTAGTTTTAATTTATATATCGCAAATACGATGGTATATTTTGGGTTTCCCAAGTTGTATTCACAACGGAGATAGAAAGAATGGATGTCTTGCACTTAATCTATTTATTTATTGGGGTTTTACGCTGCTTTCAACAATATTTCAGTTATATCACGGCGACAGTTCACTTATTCATGATCCCTGGGTAAACAAACCAGTACTAGGCTAGAAAATGAAAAATAACAAGGTCACCGATTTAGGTCATTCACTGAAACAGGGCAGTGTACGATTTATATGTCAACATTACATCCGATCCTAGCAGGAACATAATTTAAAATGATTTCAAGCAGGAATTGAGATTGATACTCTAGATTTCTGTTTCCAATTTAAAAACGACTTTTCTTCATTTGGTTTTGCATTGAATAAATTTAAATAAAACTAGAACTATCACTGAAGATGATAAATACCCCCTAAACAGCACCTTGACTACACCAAAACTTAATAAGTAAAAGGGCCCTTAATTACTCTGTAAAATAACATGCAATTGTAACCCCTTTAGGATATGCACATCTCCTCTTGGGATAGAAGCTTCAAGTAAAATTTTATTGAATTCCTATTTTGTAAGAAATAGGCCGGACAAAATATGGCTTCCGACCAACAGACAGACAGACAGACAGCCCACCACAGTGACTCCTATATACCCCCTCTTCTTCGAAGGGGGGTATTAAAATACATGTTTGCTTGTTGTAATAGGCTACATATAAAAATCATATATGAATTTGCGTAATTGTTGGGCCACCAAATTTTTCTCTGGGCCACCATTATTCTATAGTAAGTGGTCCAGTTGGCCACCAAGCTCAAAATGTTAGTCTTTATCCCTGTAAGGTCTAGTGTGAATGATCATTTGTCAAATATACAATGCATGACTATTCAGTTAGTCATACAGCCATGGTGTTTTAGCTATGATACCTAGTGTAATTAGTCAATAACTCATGTATGTATGTGTTCTTTCAGGAGCTCCCCAAAGGAATCCATCAACAAAAAGTGCTACAAGGAATGATATGAAGCTGGAGTTAAGGAAATGGCTGTCTGGTGCTCGTGACAGGGATGGAGGAAGAAAAAAAGGGCAACAAAGATAAATGAACATTTGCCTCGACACAAAGTGATACGGAAAATTCGGATGTAGAAAGTTAGCACAAATAAGTTTGACATGTCTGCAGCAGACAACTTTTGAAAACATTGTGGCAAAAGGAGAAATTGCTAATATTAATAATTAGCAATTTCTCCTTTTGCCACGATGTTTTCAGGCGCGTAGCTCCCTTTAGGCACTGTAGGCACGTGCCTACACATTTTTTCTCAAAATGCCCCAAAAATGCAGCTGCGGCGATAGACATTTGCGTAATGTATCGACCAGATCAGCCTGCGCTGTCCGCGCAGACTGATCCGGCCGACACATTCCGTCTTAGAGGGGATAGATGTATAGAGTATTTATTCCAGAAACAGAAAATCCACAGGAGGCGAAAAGTGTCTATCCGGGTAGGCCTGTGTGGCATGCTTAGGCTGATCCGGGTCGATACTTTACGCAGAGTCCCCAATGTTGAGTTTCTCACGAGACGGCCTACACATTGATTATTGCAAAGCTACGCCCCTGGTTTTCATCTTTATTCAATAATTGTTCTTTTATTTAGAAATTTTGTTTTAAACATTCTCCTAGGTGTGTTCAAAGTCTTCTGCATGCACAAATGGCTCGAATATTCGAATAATTTGTGATTCAATATTCGAATACTAATTTTGGTATTCGTTGCCAACCCTAGTAAAATATGTTCTGGTTATTACAGATCATAAATATATTATACAAGATGTAATTATATGTATTGATTGAGATTTGGTAAAAGTTGGCATTTCCGAACAGAGTAGGTTCAGATCAGCCTGTACATGTACATCAGCATATGAGAATCTACATAAGTTAACAGAAACTTCTAAGTAGTGGTTTTATTATTTTGGTTTTATTTAGCTTCACCATAATAGGTAATTCTGCAAAGCGAGGTAAATAAAACCAAAAAAATAATAAGAAGAAGTGGATGTAAGTGATGTGTGAACAGTTTATATCTTGACAAGACAAGATTCAAAGACTGATCTTGATCTACACGTTCACAAAACGTTTGCTAGTACTTTATATCATGGCTTGTATTAAGCTTTTACCACATACAGCAAATCTGCAGCAGAAAGCATTGAAATTATCTACACAAAAACAAAGAAAGTCTACATAAATGAAGATATAATTATGGAAAAAAGTTGAAAACCTTGTAGCAAAAGGAGAAATTGCTCGTTTTGAGCAATTTCTTCTTCTGTCACTGTTTTCTAAAAGCTGTCTGCTTGTGTTATGTGTTATACATTAGATGCATTTGTTTTTATTTAAGATCCAATGTTACCATAGATCTAAAAAACTCTTTTCAATTTCAGCTTGTCTGTTTTTGGAAGAAAAATAGTCTGGATACACTTAATTGATGTCATTGTCAAAACACTTTAAAGTTACCTCAATATTCAAAAACCGATAAATATTTTCAAAATAAAACTTAGTAAACATGTACCTTGGAACAATAAGCATGTCTGTGCCGAGTCCCATAACTCTGGCTTCAGTAATTATTCAGAAATGCCCCTTTTTCACCTTAGAATAAAGCAGACAAGCATTTGATTGGCAGTGCTTTTGTTGTTCTTTGTAGTGTTATTATTGTCGATTACATATTTTATCTCATTTCTATAATTTGTGTTTTGATTTATGATATGTCTTTGTTTCTTACGATTCAAAAAATCACTGTTCAAAATTTAATTTTTATTTCCTTAGTTGGCCCTTATTCTCGGATATGTCTTAAAATTACGGTATTTATATGTAATATATCCCATGGCCAGTAAAATTAAATTCTGACGGTGTGCAGAATACAGTGCATAATTATACATTAACATCATCTGGCACAAAGTGGAAACTGAAAATGTATAGATATTTTACAAGCTTCATATTCCAGTGCTTAGCCAGATGAGTGTT
Source organism: Serripes groenlandicus (assembly GCA_031761405.1). Taxonomy (NCBI): domain Eukaryota; kingdom Metazoa; phylum Mollusca; class Bivalvia; order Cardiida; family Cardiidae; genus Serripes; species Serripes groenlandicus. The sequence goes on from JASEVX010000010.1 coordinate 29,032,016, forward strand.
ACAGTGCCATCATAGCCCTCTTCGTTTGATGGTTTTTGTTGTTGTCGTTAGATAACTCAGGTGATCGATTTAGGGCCATCTTGTTTTCAAATTATCATCACACTTTGAGATTAAGACATAATTAAGAAGTTATTTCACACGAATCTAAGTTAGAGCTATGAATTCACTTGTTTTAAAAAAAGTATATATTGAATGTTGTTATACCTCACATGACTTTGTAATGTTAAATTCTCATATACTCATCATGGGCAATTTCTTACTGTCTCATGCTAACAGTACATTTTTGACCGGTAAACAGTATACTAGCTGTTACATGGCAAGCTCGTTAAAATGTTGGTTATGCACGTCCATGACGTCATCTCAAACAATAACGTCACCTTTTAGACGCGTGTGCCATGTAACAGTATACTGTTAACGGTATATATATGTGTGTGTTACATTGTAGTAGATCTACCCATGTTCACCTCCCCTACAAAGATACTGAATAAATTGAATAAACATGTCATTTTGTCTGGTAAAATAAAATAAATAATGCATGGCTTCGCCTCGGGTAACAGTATTTTTCTCATGTTGACAATATGTACTGTCACACTGGAAGCCATGCAATATTTATATAATATAAGGTTAGTGGCCTTATTCTAGTAAAATTCTTCCTATAAGTAAAACCATTTATATACCGACTAAAGTTATTTCACACAAATCTAGTCAGAGCTATGAGTTCACTTGTTAAGAAGTATATATTGAATGATATAAGGTTAGTGGCTTAATTCTAGTCAAATTCTTTCTATAAGTAGAACCATTTTGTTATATACCGACTAATCAAAATGTCAGTGCATCGTTATTTCATTTTCAATAACCTTGTTTGTGTTCAACACGTTTTTTAACATGCTTTGCAGTTTGCTTTCATGTAAACACTACTTTAATTGTTACTTATATTTCAAATTTTAAATAATTATGGATGCAATAGTCTGTCGAGCTGTCTATGGTCTACATATATTTTGTCAGGCTGCATAATAATATGTTTTGTATTAAATTGTCTATTTTTAAAATGATATCAAGTAGTTTGTCAAAATATGCCTTAATAACATCAACCCACTTTTACAATGGTTCGATACCTGTTTGCCCATAATGGTCCGATATCTGTTTTCCCATAATGGTCCGATACCTGTTTGTCCATATTGTCCCCACGAGGGTCCCATGTTGGACCCATATCTTAACCCGTATGGGACCCATGCCAATACCGGTTGCACTTTCCATGTGGGTACCACATGGGTTACCCATCTGGGGCCCATAAAGGAATCTATATGGGACCCATATCTGTTTGCCCACATCGGTCCCATGTTGAGCCCATGTGGGTCCCATGTTGGACCCATATCTTAACCCGTGTGGGACCCATGCCAATACCGGTTGCACTTTCCATGTGGGTACCACATGGGTTACCCATCTGGGGCCCATAAAGGAATCTATATGGGACCCATATCTGTTTGCCCATAACGGTCCCATGTTGAGCCCATGTGGGTCCCATGTTGGACCCATATCATAACCCGTATGGGACCCATGCCAATACCGGTTGCACTTTCCATGTGGGTACCACATGGGTTACCCATCTGGGGCCCATAACGAAATCGATATGGGACCCATTAGGGTCCCATATATTTTGCTAACTGGGTATGTACTGAAAATATTAATGAATACAGACATATTGAAAAGAGGGAAACTTACTAAAAGAAATCTGGAGACACATCTAAATCTTCTTCTATTAGTATTATATATTCTGAATTCTGTTAAACAGATAAAAAATGCATTAATGTAGGTATTAATCAAAGTGTTCTAGTCAATGTTCACTTCCACTGTAAACCAATGTTCCACAGAAGGACATTATTTCTTTATCATTAAACCCTTTCCTAAATGCAGTCACAATTTGATGCATCTGCATCAGATATATTCTGAAAACATTGGGGCAAAAGGTAAAATTGCTCATGATGAGCAATTTCTCCTTTTGCCACAAATTTTTCAACGCTATTCAATAATATTGCTTTTACATTATAACGATTTTCATATTTTGTCATATGCTGTAAATTTGTTGTATGTGGGAAAGGGTTAAAAATTGCTGTTAAATAAATTAAAGTAGTATAGAAATAAAACCATCTTAACACAAAAATGAAATAAAGCTGAAACACAGATGTCAATGATGCTCAAAAATAAATAATAAATAGAAATCTCTATAATTGAATGGATAACCTATGACTAAAAGTGGAAAACATTTAGGTAAAAGGAGAAATTGCTTGTTTTGAGCAATTTCTTCTTTTGTCACTATTTTTTCAATAAGCCGTCTGCTGCAGAGGTGTCAGAAAGCGTCTATATAAGGGAAATGTTTAAAGGATATCATGTGAAGCCAGTATGCCATTAAGTGAAAAGTGTGACAGACAGACAAGGTAAAAGTTATCACTATGTTTCCCTGCAAAAGCAGGCAACACGTATGTAAGATTATGTACAAATTGTTACTGGAGTAATGAGTTTCTCTATATATATCATTAGCAGGTTTCCCAAAATAAATGCTAACAAGCATGAACAATATAATCCCTTAACCCTTTCCCTCATATAGACGCTTGCTGACGACTCTACAGCAGACGGCTTTTTGAAAACAATGTCGTCTGCTGCAGTATTTTTCGTATGAGGGAATGGTTAATATACCCAAAATTTATCAGTTAATCATAATGGTGCTCTTAAACAAGAGGCCCAAGAGGGCCAGTATCGCTCCAAGACCATAAGGCAAAAATCAAATCTCCAAAGAGCCCTGCCCCCTGGTGGCCATGTTTTTTTACCAACCACCATGGCTTAAAGGAATCTTGTAATGTGTCACCCAAGGAATGTTTCTGCAAAATTATTTGAAAATCGGCCTGACACTTTCGGAGGAGAGGATATTTTAAGTTTTCACTATAGCCATATAAGCCAAAATAGCCCCACCCCCTGGCGGCCATATTTTTCAAACAATCAACATGGCTTGAAGGAATCTGATAGAGGGTCAGGCAAGGAATATTTCTACAAAATTATTTGAAAATCTGCTCAACACTTTCGGAGAAGACGATTTTATAAGTTTTCACTATGGTCATATAAGGCAAAATAGCCCCGCCCTCTGGCGGCCATGTTTTTTACCAATCAATATGGCTTGAAGGAATCTGATAGAGGGTCACCCAAGGAACATTTCTACAAAATTATTTGAAAATCGGCTGAACACTTTCGGAGAAGAAGATTTTTAAGTTTTCACTATAGCTATATAAGGCAAAATAGCCCCGCCCCCTGGCGGCCATGTTTTTTAACCAATCAACATTTCTTGAAGGAATCTAATAAAGGGTCACCCAAGAAACATTTTTACAAAATTATTTGAAAATCAGCCAGACCATTTCGGAGAAGAAGATTTTTTAAGTTTTCTCTTTAGCCATATAAGGCAAAATAGCCCCGCCCTCTGGCGGCCATGTTTTTTTACCAATCAACATGGCTTGAAGGAATCTGATAGATAGATTGATTGATTGATTGATTGATTGATTGGGGTTTAACGCCGTTTTTAACAATTTCTCAGTCATATCACGGCGGCCAGTTCACCTACTCATGCATTTCCTGGTTTTCTAACACCAGTACTCCACACAACAATCTTCCCAAGCAACTGGCTGCTTTTCCACATACAATTAGCCCATTGGTGGAAGACGAATGACGCATGTCGCATTGACTTTTGTCAATCGTCGGAAAGAAAATTGACTGAGCCGGGATTCGAACTTACAACCCCTGGATTGACAGTCCGCGTCGAATCTGATAGAGGGTCAATCAAGGAACATTTTTACAAAATTATTTGAAATCTGCTCAACACTTTCGGAGAAGAAGATTTTTTAAGTTTTCTCTATAGTCATATAAGGCAAAATAGCCACGCCCTCTGGCGGCCATGTTTTTCGACCAATCAACATGGCTTGAAGGAACCTGATAGAGGGTCACCCAATGAACAGTTCTACAAAATTATTTGAAAATCGGCTGAACACTTTCGGAGAAGAAGATTTTTTAAGTTATCACTATAGCTATATAAGGCAAAATAGCCACGCCCCCTGGCGGCCATGTTTTTCAACCAATCAATATTTCTTGAAGGAATCTAATAAAGGGTCACCCAAAGAACATTTCTACAAAATTATTTGAAAATCGGCCTGACACTTTCGGAGAAGAAGATTTTCTAAGTTTTCACTATTTTTTTTAGATTTTAGACTATTATGGATGGATCACAAAAATTCGAAGGAATTTAAAAGAGGACATTGAGAGGATGCTTCCTATAAAGTTTCAACCAAATTGGCCAAGTGGTTAGGGAGAAGAAGTCGTTTAAAGGAAAACGTTAACGCACGCACGCACGCACAACGGACAATACGCCATGCTATAAGCTCGACTGGCTTTCAGCCAGTGTTGCTAAAAACCAACCAGATCAATCAGAGCACCTGTCCAGTCTAATCTGGTTCTACACTGTTTGCCAATTAGTCATAGAAGGTTACAATACTATTTTGTGAAGCAGTATCCATGTGTCTCCTTTAGCTTGCCACATGTGTAGTGTAATTAAGTTAAGGTTGCTTGCCTTGGAGCACAATCAATGATTCATATTGTTAGCATTTCTGAACAGTGTAGGTTCAGATCAGCTTGTTCATCTGCTCAGTCAAAGAAAATCTACACAAGTTGACAGAATCTTCTAATAAGCTTATATAAGTAATATGTGATTTGTGTGATCAGTCTGCAGATGCATAGGTTTAAACATTTGTTGTAGAGATACATTCAAGGCCCATTTCTGCCCATTTATGTTGGAATCAGACAAGCATATTGATTGTCATTTAACCTCCTCATTGATGCGGACTGTCAGGATTAGATAACTTCATAAGCATATTTTGTACATATCAGTTTACTTTCCACCAGATAAATTTCCCCTTTATTGTGACGTTGATTGTAATGGTTTAGATAGCCTTGAACATATACTGATTGCAAGCGATTTGTCTCAGTATGAGATTTTTATTAGACTTCAATTCTCGTACTGGAACACAGACTGACTGTACAGAAAATGTCCAAAATGTCCCTGAACTAAACGAGTTCCAACATGTGCTTAATAGTGATATAAATTTACCATATTTCTAAAAAGATTCAGTTGTCTGGACGTGATTTATTATTGATTTGCAAATCATTTGCTTTATACATATTAAATGGGGAAGTTAGACGAAATGGAAGTTAGACGAAATCTCCAGAATCCATTAAAGGTGAATCCATCTAGGTGATGATACAGGGAAGGGGGAATTTACATTCACAAAACAAATTGGTTGTAGTGTCATTGACTTTTTTTTGTCATGACGTGGTTTAGTTGATATTATACATAACTTTGAAGTGTCATCTTCATTTAAAAGTTCACATTTCCCTTTACATATTTCAATTCTATAAATAATATATGTCAATAATACATCAGCTGCAATTTATAATGATATGCCGTTCTCGCGTTATAATTGGAATACACAAAATAGTGATACATATAATGAAATGCTCATGAGAACTGCTACAGTTGGGGAAATCAATGTTTTATAAAATATGATTGATGAGTATAGGTAATTGACCCTGTACTGTGAAAGCATCGTTGGACCGAGTTCTTTGGTTAACATTGCCAAGCTACGTTCGCCAAAGAACGAGGTCCAATGATGATTTCACAGTACAGGGTCAATTTACTTTTTATTGCATACTTTCATATTATAAACTATTTGGTTTACACTGTGGATTTTTTTTTTATCTAGATTTGATAAATCTCCTTTCGAAAACGGCGTTTGAAAAGTTGAACTTGTAAACTTGTCGGTCATGTTTTTAACACATCTACTTGCATAATTTTAGTATACGTTCATTTTAGAAACTTTGCTTCCAAATTATTTTGAAATCAGAATAAGCCTATTCAGAGCAAACACATGTTGGTTTATAAATAAAACTTACTGGAAATAGTTCAAAAGTGGCAAGTATGCTGCCTTTATAATGTTGTGATATTCGACTGGTCCTTACGCCGTGGGGTGTGTGCTGAATTCCCTTGATATTAAATAGCTGGGCTACATCTCTGGCTTCCTGAATATACACAACATAATCATACAAACTCATGTTGACCCTTTCCATCATACAAATAATCTGCAGCAGAAGTATTTGAAAACATGAAAAAACTCTAGGAATGAAAACATAAATTATTGAATACAGTTGAAAACATTTGTTTTCAAAAGTCGTCTGCTGTAGAAGCGTCAGAAATCATCTGTATGAGGGAAAAGTTTAAATATGCAACACAATATGATTTCTTGTATTTGTCTCATGGCTAGCTTTCTTTTGCGACCTTAAATGTCTAAATAAAAGTTATCGGTGTTTTTTATCTTTACCTACCTATCCGATTTGATTGCCATTTTAATAAATCATTTCTTATTTTTGTAGAAAAGTAAATTTATGATAATTTTTTTGTATCAAAAAATTCTTTTTGGTATGTTTCACATTATTGGAATGAGTAATGCCAGTTAAAGATACAGTGATCCTTCAATGTTGTTAAAACAAGAGCTGTTCGTAAGACAGCGCGCTCGACTAATCCACCACTTATTAGCTACTGAGTTATGTACTCTAAAGTAATTGCATGCAAAACATAAACCAGAATTTCTTAAAGGGTGAAAATATACAGGATATGGTTATCTAACCTGATTATATGTGATAGTTGGAAAGAGTAACACGTTGTATAAAGTTTCAAGGGAATGCATCAAGTAATTACTGAGCTATGGACTTGCATGCAAAACATTAACCAGTTTTTCTAAGTAAAAAAGGGACATAACTTGAATTATATGCAGGATAGAGTTATCAAACTTAATTATTTACACAGGTTTGATAGTTGGCAAGGGTTGTATAAAGTTTCAATGCAATGTGTCACGTAATAACTGCGATATGGACTCTAAATGTAGTTGCACGCAAAACTTTAACCAGAATTTCTAAGTAAAAAAAGGGCCCTAACTTGCATTAAATAGAGTAAAGAGTTATCAAACTTGATTATTTACATATAAGTGATTGTTTCAATGTACTACATGTAGTAGTTACTGAGCCATGGTGAAATATAAGTTATTGCATGCAAAAGCGTAACTAAGGTGTGACGCCGACGTCAGGGCGAGTAGAATGGCTCTCATATTCTCCGAATAGTCGAGCTAAATAGTAGCAAAAAGCATAGTCACCTGCCATATGAACACTAAATGAAAGCATGACAAAAAAAGTCACAAGAGCAACAGACAGTGAATGGAGATGTGATCCTTGTGTATCATTGAAGCAACGGCAACATACATATCAGTCAAACAAGAGCTGTCGGAAGACAGTGCGCTCGACTATTCCACCGCTTAATAGTTACTGAGATATGGACTCTTAATGTAGATGCATGCAAAACTTTAACCATAATTTCTAAGTAAAAAAGGACCATAATTTGCATTATATGCTGGATAGAGACTGAGTTATCGTACTTGATTGTTTCCATAGGTGAGATAGTTGGGAAGGGTTGTATAAAGTTTCAATGCAAAGCATTAAGTAGTTACAAAGGTATGGTCCCTTAATGTAGTTGCACACAAAACTTTAACCAGAATTTCTAAGTAAAAAGAGGGTCATACAAGTAACTTGCATCAAATGCAGGATATAGTTATCTTACTTGATAATCTACATAGGTGTGATAGTTGGTTAGGGTTGTAACCAGTTTCAGTGCAATACATGTAGTATTTATGTACTTGCATGCAAAACCTTAACCAAGGTGTAACGCAGACGCGGACGCAGACGCCAGAGTGAGTAGTATAGCTCTCATATTCTTCGAATAGTCAAGATAATAAGGAAAATGTTTAACTTCTAAATTCCTAATTCTTAATAAAAGAAAACATAAAGAATTCATCTTACATCATAAAAACCATCTATGAACACTGTAACATTAGCTACTGGAACACCAGGTGTTTGTAATAAAGTCTTCAACATTCTGAAATATGAAATAAAACAATAAACAATATCCATTCTCTTCAACTATCTGTCCATTTAATCAACTCTTCCCTGGATGCAGGATGTACTTTTTTAAACAATGTAGGTAAAGCAAAAATTGCACAAAATTACATGTTTTCAAAATTCGACTGCTTCATAATGGGTCAGAAATTGTCAGTACCAAGTAAATGATTCAAGACTATATATAGACAATAGATGATAGTCCCAGATCAAAAGGATTAATACAACTTGCGAAACCCCATTGCATGTTGTGTTTCTATTTGTGTATCTTCAATGCATGTTGAGTTTCATTTTTTGTATCCTCATTGCATGTTGCATTTCTGTTTTGGTAACCCCATTGCATCTTGAGTTTCACTTTTGTACCCACAATGCCTATTGAGTTTAAATTATTGAATCCTCATTACATGTCAAGGTTCTATTTTTGTATACCCATAACATATTAAGTTTCACTTTTTATCTTATTATTGAATAAAGTTGAAAACATTGTGGCAAACTTGAAAAGGAGAAACTGTTCATAATGATCAATATCTGCTTTGCCACAAATTTTTCAAAAGCCATCTGTTGCAGGTGTATCTAAATGCGCCTTCTTGCGGAACAAGACGGCCAAGATGGTCCTGAGATGATCAGCTGAATAACGGTATAGTAGCAAATGTGGAACTGCTATTATTTAGGAAAATTTGATAAAGAGTGGGAATGAAATTTCAAGGAGTGAACTGTGTAAATAAAACAGCATATTAGTACAGGTCTTTTGCAATAAGGCATTGGAAACAAACTGCAACATACCAAAAGTAACGAATCATTGCAAAAAAAAACCAAGAGGCCCATGAGGGCCTATGCTCTACTGGTATGGTTCTTTGGTCATTTCAATCCAGAGCATGTATGTATGGTGAAGATTGGATAGTAAATGGAGGGTCTGTTGTGTTCTAAGCTGTATTATAGCAATTTTGACAATTTCAAGGACCATAATCCAGTCATTCATAGGCATATCTGGCTGGTTTTCGAACGAACCAAGCTCTCATCAATATTTAACTACTATCTAAGTTTGGTGAAGATCAGATAGTAAATGGAGCCTTTATTGTGTTCATAAGCTGTATTATAGCAGTTTTGACAATTTCAAGGGCCATAATCCAGTCATGCGAGGGCACATCTGGCTGGTTTTCCAAAAGAAACCAAGCTCTCATCAATATATAACTACTAACTAAGTTTGGTTAAGATCAGATAGTAAATGGAGCCTCTATTGTGTTCACAAGCTGTATTATAGCAATTTTGACAATTTCAAGGGTCATAATCCAGTCTTGCATTGGCGGATCTGGATGGTTTACGAAAGGAACTGAGCTCTCATCAATATTCAACTACTGTATAAGTTTGGTGAAGATCGGATAGTAAATCGAGGCTCTATTGTGTTCACAAGCTGTATTATAGCAATTTTGATAATTTTAAGGGCCATAATCCAGTCATGCAAGGGCACATCTGGCTGGTTTTCGAAAGGAACCAAGCTCTCATCAATATTTAACTACTATCTAAGGTTAGTGAAGATCAGATAGTAAATGGAGCCTTTATTGTGTTCACAAACTGTATTATAGCAATTTTGACAATTTCAAGGGCCATAATTCAGTTTTGCATTGGCAGATCTTGATGGTTTGCGAAAGGAACTGAGCTCTCATCAATATTCAACTACTATCTAAGTTTGATGAAGATCAGATAGTAAATTGAGGCTTTATTGTGTTCACAAGCTGTATTATAGCAATATTGACAATTTCAAGGGCCATAATCCAGTCATGCAAGGGCATATCTGGCTTGTTTTCTAAAGGAACCAAGCTCTCATCAATATTTAGCTACTATCTAAGTTTGGTGAAGCTCAGATAGTAAATGGAGCCTCTATTGTATTCACAAGCTGTATTATAGCAATTTTGACAATTTCAAGGGCCATAATCCAGTCTTGCATTCGCGAATCTGGCTGGTTTGCATAAGAAACCGAGCTCTCATCAATATTCAACTACTATCTAAGTTTGCTGAAGATCGGAGAGTAAATCGAGGCTCTATTGTGTTCACAAGCTGTATTATAGCAATTTTGACAATTTCAAAGGTCATAATCCAGTCATGCAAGGGCATATCTGGTTGGTTTTCAAAAGGAACCGAGCTCTCATGGATATCTAACTACTCTATAAGTTTGATCGAGATACAATCAAAACTGAAGACTTTAACACGCTCACAAGCTATATTATAGCAATTCCGACAATTTCAAGGGCCATAATCCAGTCTTGCATTGGCGGATCTGGCTGGTTTGCATAAGAACCGAGCTCTCATCAATATTCAACTACTATCTAAGTTTGCTGAAGATCGGATAATAAATCGAGGCTCTATTGTGTTCACAAGCTGTATTATAGCAATTTTGACAATTTCAAAGGCCATAATCCAGTCATGCAAGGGCATATCTGGCTGGTTTTCAAAAGGAACCACGCTCTTATCAATATTTAACTATTTGGTGAAGATTGAATAGTAAATGGAGGCTGTATTGTGTTCACAAGCTGTATTATAGCAATTTTGACAATTTCAAGGGCCATAATCAAGTCATGCAAGGGCACATCTGGCTGGATTTCGAAAGGACACGAGCTCTCATCAATATTTAACTTCTATCTGAGTTTGGTGAAGATTAGTTAGTAAATTGAGCCTCTATTGTGTTCACAAGCTCAATTATAGCAATTTTGACAATTTCAAGGGCCATAATCCAGTCTTTCATGGGCGGATCTGGCTGGTTTGCGAAAGTAAACCAAACTCTCATGAATATCTAACTACTCTATAAGTTTGATCGAGATAAAATCAAAACTGAAGACTTTAAAATGCTCACAAGCTTTATTATAGCAATTCCGACAATTTCAAGGGCCATAATCCAGTCTTGCATGGCCGGATCTGGCTGGTTTGCAAAAGAAACCAAGCTTTCATGAATACCTAACTACTGTGTAAGTTTGGTGAAGATCAGATAGTAAATGGAGCTTCTATTGTGTTCACAAGCTGTATTATAGCAATTTTGACAATTTCAAAGGCCATAATCCAGTCATGCAAGGGCATATCTGGCTGGTTTTCAAAAGGAACCACGCTCTTATCAATATTTAACTATTTGGTGAAGATTGAATAGTAAATGGAGGCTGTATTGTGTTCACAAGCTGTATTATAGCAATTTTGACAATTTCAAGGGCCATAATCAAGTCATGCAAGGGCACATCTGGCTGGATTTCGAAAGGAACCGAGCTCTCATCAATATTTAACTTCTATCTGAGTTTGGTGAAGATTAGTTAGTAAATTGAGCCTCTATTGTGTTCACAAGCTCAATTATAGCAATTTTGACAATTTCAAGGGCCATAATCCGGTCTTGCATGTGCGGATCTGGCTGGTTTTCAAAAGGAACCGAGCTCTCATGGATATCTAACTACTGTATAAGTTTGATTGAGATACAATCAAAACTGAAGGCTGTTTCGTGTTTACAAGCAATTGTTTACGGACGCATGGACGGACGGACGGACGGATGCCCGGACGGACGGACGCACGGACGACGGACACCATACCACGGCATAAGCTTTTCTGGCCTTTGGCCAGTAGAGCTAACAAGAGCATTCCGCTCAACTGTTTAGTGCTTGACAATAAAACAAAACTGTATACAGTAATAGGCAAAACAAAAAACCTTAACAGAGTATTAAGTATTCCAAGTTTCACATCAATATCCTAAATGGTTAAGTCAATAATTAGGTTTTACCCACATTCAATGTATTTTCTTAGTCGAAAAAGGGCCATAATTTGGACAAAAACCTTCACAATTTATGGACTGTCTTCTGTTGATGGAGGTTATGATGATAAATAAGTATTGTAAGCGTAAAAGCTATATCTCTAATGGTTTTGAAAAAAAGTGGGTTGGTGGAAAAACTTTACGGAAATTCTAAGTTGAAAAAGGGCCATAAATCTTACAAAAACCTTGACACCGTTACGTACTCTTGTCTGATGATGCAGGTAATGATAATGAACAAATATTGTAAGTTTAAAAACAATTTCTGTAATGGTTTTGAAACAAAATTGGGTGGTACAAAAACTTAACCAAAATTCTAAGTGGCAAAAGGGCTGTAATTCTAACAAAAAACCTTGACAGAGTTATCTACTCTTGTCTGATAATGGAGGTAATAATGGTGAACAAATATTGCAAGTTCCAAAGCCATTTCTTTAATGGTTTTGAAACAAAATTGGGGAGTACGAAAAACTAAATCAAAATTCTAAGTCGTAAAAAGGGGTGTAATTCTAACAAAAAACCTTGACAGAGGTTCTAAGTCAAAAAAGGGCCATAATTCGGACAAAAACCTTCACAATTTATGTACTGTCTTCTGTTGATGGAGGTTATGATGATAAATAAGTATTGTAAGCGTAAAAGCTATATCTCTAATGGTTTTGAAAAAAAGTGGGTTGGTGGAAAAACTTTACGGAAATTCTAAGTTGAAAAAGGGCCATAAATCTTACAAAAACCTTGACACCGTTACTTACTCTTGTCTGATGATGCAGGTAATGATAGTGAACAAATATTGTAAGTTTAAAAGCCATTTCTTTAATGGTTTTGAAACAAAATTGGGTGGTACGAAAAACTAAATCAAAATTCTAAGTTGCAAAAGGGGTGTAATTCTAACAAAAAACCTTGACAGAGGTTATCTACTCTTGTCTGATGATGGAGGTAATGATGGTGAACAAATATTGTAAGTTTAAAAGCAGTTTCTCTAATGGTTTTGAAACAAAATTGGTTGAAACTTATGTCTGATAATGGAGTTAATGATGGTGAACAAATATAAGTCTTAAAGCAATAAGAAAGGGCAATGAAAGTTATTCTATGGACAAGAAAAAGTAACAAAGGGCGATAACTCTGCAATTAGATAAAATAGAGTTATGGTATTTGTACACTGCACTTCCTGTTAAGTGTGCTTGACCATTATATGAAGTTTTATTAGATTCCATATTGTAGTTTTAAGGTTATTCTCCGGACAAGAAAAAGTAACAAGGCGCAATAACTGTAATGAGCTAAATTAGAGTTATGGTTCTTGTACACTGCACTTCCTCTTATTGTATGAAGTTTTATTAGATTCCATCTAGTATTTATTAAGTTATTCTCCGGCAATAAAAAGTAAGAAAGGGCAATAACTCTGTAATGCGGTATAATAGATTTATGGTTCCTGTACACTGCACTTCCTCTCTATGTGTTGTATCATCGTATGAAGTTTTATTAAATTCCATCTTGTAGTTTTAAAGTTATTCTACGAACAAGAAAAAGGGACAAAGGGCAATAACTCTGTCATTAGCTAAATTAGAGTTATGGTTCTTGTACACTGCACTTCCTCTCATTGTTCTCTACCATTGTATGAAGTTTTAATAGATTTTATCTAGCAGTTATTAGGTTATTCTCCAGACAAGAAAAAGTAATAAAGGGCAATAACTCTGTAATTAGGTAAAGTGGAGTTATGGTTCCTGTACACTGCACTTTGTCTCAATGCGTTGTATCATCGTATGAAGTTTTATTAAAATTCCATCCAGTAGTTTTAAAGTTGTGCTCCAGACAAGGAAAATTGCAACGGACCAACCGACCGACCCACCCTCCACAGGGTGACTCCAATATAACCCCTCTAAACTTCGTTTGCCTGGGGTATAAATATATGGGGAGGGGATGAAATGGTCGCGTTGAGCATTTTCACTTTTTTCCCCAATGGTCTGCTGCATAAGCTGTTTAATGTTGTCTAATCCAGGATGAAATCTTGATGTTATCAATCCTTTTAACCCTTTTCCTCATAGAGACGCTTTCTGACGCCTCTGCAGCAGACGGCTTTTTAAAAACATAGTGACAAATAAAATTTCTCCTTTTGCCACATTGTTTTCCACTTTTAGTCATAGGTTATCTATTCAATTATAGAGATTTTCTGTTTTTTGACAAAATATGTTCAAAGTCATGCTTCAGAATGAGGTAAAGGGTTTAAGAACATTCCAGTCCTTCACAAATCATATACTTGCCTGAAGAGATAGTGTGGTCTATTACTTGCTATCACAGAAACTGCTACATCCAAATCACCTCCAACTGGCAGCTTTAATGGGAAAAACAAACAACTGGCTTTAGTCAATGTTCTATTATTGATGAAATAGTTATTATTTGTGTATTGAAATGCATCTTTTCTTTTCGCTTGAACAATTTTAATAGAATACTTAAAGAACATTTCTGCCTTATTATCTTAAAATCAAACAATCATTTATGGAGCATTTGATTTTTGTTAAGTTTTGTCGTTCTTCCCTTTTCTGGAGCTGCCTTGAAATACTGTAGTAGAGGGTCACCTTAGGAAAATTGAAATTAGACCAGTAGTTTCAGTAAAGAAAGTTTTGTAATTTTTCCTCTCCCCATTTTTTATGCAGCAGCAACCTGTGTTCCAAATATAATATAATTCTTTGAATAATTTAAAGAGGACCACTCGATGACTTTTCTATGAAGTTTCATTTAAATTGACCCAAAGGTTTCAGATATGTTGTTTAAAACAACTGTTGACAATCTCTCACGCAGACATGCCTGACAAATGTAGATCACAATAGCTCAATTGGAGCACATTGTACTAAAACAACTTAATATCAGAGTTTAAAGGCATATTGTTGATATATTTTCTGAAGTTGAGACGATAAAAGTTGTCAGTATCAAGAAATGGTTAAATAGGTAACATCATTTGAAAAAAAAAAAGATTTTCAGTTTGCACTCATAATTGCCAAGCAGATTCTAACAATAGCATAAGAGGTCAAGTTTAATTCTTACAGGTTTATGTTTGAAATCTATAGGTGCTGGATTATCACATCTACATATTCCTTTATAACCTTCATATTTAGCACAAAATATTCTTCTTCTCCCTGTAGATTCTGTTTTGGGCCAAGACAGACACCTTAAATCTGAAATACAGAAATAAATTGTATGTGAAACTAACTCTGTGTATGTTGACAACAATGGAAACAAGTTACTGGAGTTTGCAAACAATACAAAAGTCCCCTACTAGACGAAGTTTATAAATGGAAAAAGGCACATTATTCTGTCAAACCTCACTTTAGAGTTATGCCCCTTGACATACATGGTCTTCTAATGGTCTTGATTAAATGTGTGAAGTTCTAGAGTTGTAGACTAGACATGAAATTGCGGGACAAAGTCTTCAAGTCTGACATTGACCAAAGAAGTAAGTGGATGGTTATTGTGCATGACATACTATCTTGCTGTGAAGAATAATTGTGTGAAGTTATATCAAAATCCATTCAAGCATGTGGAAGACACAGCCTGGATACGTCAGAAATGCCTAAGAATGTTTGAGCCCAAATTGTGATCATGACCTTGAGAGTGGGTGTCTGGTTGTTGTGCACGACACATCATTTTTAATTTGTTGGCAAATATTCTACAGATGCATGTGACTTCATTGTCATTATATACAATCTACGAATATTAAGAAATCTCTCTGAACCCGAAATTTTGTTCAGTTATGGAGAGCTACTGTAGAAAGAGATATTCAAAGTAATTCATTGCTGATATTGTAATAAGACTTTTCATTTACATATATTTACAACATTTTATCTAAGATGTGTTTGAAGTCATCTGCTGTAAATTTCTTGTATGACGGAAGGTGTTAAAGTAAAGATGCCCTTTCCTTTAAGGAACCAATCAATCTCTTCTTCCCCTTACAATCACCCTTTGGGCCTCATAATTTTCAATTGTCCAGACAACATGTATTTGTTGAGATGTTTTCAATTTGATAAAAGTCCAAAACAATCATCTGATGATCAGGCGCGTAGCTAGCGTGTACATGCGTAAGAAATATTTTTAGAGTTTCCAATATGAAGATAAAACAAATGCAAAAAAATGCAATAAAAACTGGACCCTAAGGGGGATAAGGGTGAAAACGGACAAATCAGAACAATTCAGACATGAACAAATTGTCACATGAATAATCTATATTTATTGATAATATTAGAAGTCCTATGTAGTTTGTATACAGTCATATAGTATTTTCATATTGTACATGGGAGTATGATATTCGAGGTTTATTGGTGGAGCGAATTATGGTCCGTGCCATTTATTTGGATCTGAGAAGAGATCGCTAGTGTCGCAACCTGCAACACTCAACAGGCCCAAGCAATCTTGCAAGACACATGCACATTCAATCAGTTTCCTTTGCCAATGATGTCCATGTTAGCAAGAACATGCATGTATTACAAGACATAATTGATACAATTATATCCTAAACACAATCTAGCTATACGTGGTCATGAGGATACAAATAGTAACTTTAAAGCACTTTTAGAATACCAAGCCAAATAAAATCCTGTGCTGCGTGATCATTTGAAGAACGGTGACCCGATACACTTCACCCGCTATACAAAATGAAGTAATCACGATATGCGGGGACCAAATCAGAGAGGAAATGGTGCGCAAATGCAATAGTGTTCCGTTCTTTGGGTTTATGACAGACGAAGCTACTGACGCGTCTACTATGGAGCAAGTGGTGCTCTGATTGAGGTACTTCGACCATACAACCAAGTCGGTTAGGCTCCGATGGAGCATCCAACATGTCCGGTAAGTTCCGTGGTGTTCAAGCGAGTTTGGCAGATAATTCCCGACGCAGTGTACAACCACTGCACAGCTCACTGTCTAAACCTTGCTATATCATGCGTCCGAGGAGCCACTTGCCAGAAACATGATAAACACCGTTCAAGAAGTAGCGTTCCTGTTTTACTACTCGGGCAAACGATTGTTGCGTTTTCATGAAACTAAATAAGCATGAAACACATGGAAAATCGAACTAAATTACAGTCGCACTTAACACTTTCAAATGCTCCTATACGACGGTCGTTGACAGCTTAGATGGCCTCTTCCTTAACTATGGTGATGCCAAAGCCGGGCAATATGAACTGCGATCACTCAGTTCGGTTTCATCATTGGTCTCGTGGATATTGAGCATGTGCTGTCTGGGTTGGCGCCGTTATCCCAGTTGTTACGAAACAAAACCTGTGATCTGGTTGAAGCCATGAAAGAAGCGCGAACCGTAACTCGACAGGTTGAAGCCGAACAGAACGACCTAGCTGTATGGGATGCCCTTTATAACAAGTCCGTTGACATGGCCCATATAGTTAGTGTTGAACCATCAAGCCCAAGGGCATACAACAATCGGCGTCAGCATCATCGACAGAATGCCCCTGCAGACACTGTATCAGAGTACAGGTGAAGAAACCTTTATTTACTGTTTGTTGATCACCTATCAATGAAATTATCAAACCGGCTAATTGAAGATGGCGCAAGGTTCAATGCACAATATCTTATTCCCAATGAAATCGGTCACCTGAATGATGTCATAGTGCAGTCAATATATATCACGTTTCAGCGCGATCTACCGGTGGAATATCTGGAAGATTTCCAGCATGAAGTCTGTCGTTGGAGAAATAGGTGTGATGGCGATGGCCCTGTGTATGACACTATATGTGATATATTGGCACAAATAAACACATATTTATACCCAAACGTGTCAACATGCCTCCACATTTTACTATCAATGCCCGTTTTGACCACCACTGCGGAACGTTCGTTTAGCACTATGAGAAAGGTGAAAACATATCTACGGTCAACCATTACCACTGGTAGATTATCTGGGCTTGGTTTGATGAAAATTCACTGTGATCGTGACATAAACACGGATTTAATGATAGATGTGTTTGCAAGAAGAAAGGAGCAACAACTAGCCCTTCTATTTCGCGTGTAGGCTTAAAAGAAAAGACCTATTACGAATCTGAATGTACAGTAAAACCTCGTTGGCTCGAACATGGTAAAGGTCGAACACCCTGGAAAACTCGAACTCCTCCCTCAGCCCCGGCCGAAACCTTATGAAATTCATATTTGTTTAACCTGAAAAACTTGAACTCCTGCTCTTTCGAATTATCAAACTAAAACACGGTCCCTACGGCCACATTAAAGCACAAAGTACACATGGATAGGTCAAACGGGTAATTTGTTACATTTTGCTTGACTATTTTTGCATCTTTATTATTAATATTATTAATCACATAAGTTGTTTGTAAAGGCGGTGCTTATTTTTTATTCGTTTTAAATGCTGTAAGCACGCTTTATTTAAAGTATATTCATTGATAATAATGGCGTGTAGATACATGTATACGATGTTCACATCTTATTTTATTGACCATGTATACAACCCTTTCACACATAAAACATATCTGCAGCAAACGTCTTTGAAAACGTCTATGTACAAGTATGAAAACTCTCTATAAATGAAAGTATAATTACTGAAAAAAGTTGAAAGCATTGTGGCAAAAGGAGGAATTACATGCTTTGAGCAATTTATAATTTTGTCACAATTATTTCAAAAGTTATCTGTTGCAGATGCGTCAGAAAGCGTCTGTTTGTTGGATAGGAATTATACAAATATAGAATAAAACTGTGGATTATTCTTTTTTCTCCGTAAGTACTTTATTTCGCCGCCATAAATGTTTCTACAATCAAAGGAAAACACAATGGTATGATTACTTATGCATTTTCATTTCGATAACACTTAATATTCTACATGTATATGTTTAGGATACCTAGAACTACTGATAGGCCAAACTATTAACTGTGGGCCCTTCGAGTTCGAGTCTTTGAGGTTTCACTTTTGTTGAAGTGCCAGTCAATGTTAGAAAAAATAAATTCTGAATGCTGCAAATGTTTTAAGGGTATTTTGTGTATATATGCCGTACATAAGTAAGTCAATTTGTTTGAGTGGTGTTTTACCTAGCTAAAAAAACCAAAGTCTGTTATTTCACAGCGTTTCCTGGGTAAGTTACCAGTATAATTGGTCATTTATTCTGACAGCACCTAATCAGTTGTAATGCTTACGACTCAACCCTGAGCGCTAATGATTTTTTAAGATTTTTGTATGGTGTTTTAAGCCGCTTTCAAAAAGAAATCAGTTATATCAGGACATTTCCTGGGTACATTATCAGTACAACTGGTCCCTTTATACTGACACCAGAGAGTCAGTTATATCACGACATTTCCTGGGTACGTTACCAGTACAACTGGTCCCTTTATACTGACACCAGAGAGTCAGTTATATCACGACAGTTCCTGGGTACGTTACCAGTACAACGTGTCCCTTTATACTGACACCAGAGAGTCAGTTATATCACGACAGTTCCTGGGTACGTTACCAGTACAACTGGTCCCTTTATACTGACACCAGAGAGTCAGTTATATCACGACAGTTCCTGGGTACGTTACCAGTACAACGTGTCCCTTTATACTGACACCAGAGAGTCAGTTATATCATGACAGTTCCTGGGTACGTTACCAGTACAACTGGTCCCTTTATACTGACACCAGAGAGTCAGTTATATCACGACAGTTCCTGGGTACATTATCAGTACAACGTGTCCCTTTATACTGACACCAGAGAGTCAGTTATATCATGACAGTTCCTGGGTACGTTACCAGTACAACTGGTCCCTTTATACTGACACCAGAGAGTCAGTTATATCATGACAGTTCCTGGGTACGTTACCAGTACAACTGGTCCCTTTATACTGACACCAGAGAGTCAGTTATATCACGACAGTTCCTGGGTACGTTACCAGTACAACTGGTCCCTTTATACTGACACCAGAGAGTCAGTTATATCACGACAGTTCCTGGGTACGTTACCAGTACAACGTGTCCCTTTATACTGACACCAGAGAGTCAGTTATATCACGACAGTTCCTGGGTACGTTACCAGTACAACTGGTCCCTTTATACTGACACCAGAGAGTCAGTTATATCACGACAGTTCCTGGGTACGTTACCAGTACAACGTGTCCCTTTATACTGACACCAGAGAGTCAGTTATATCATGACAGTTCCTGGGTACGTTACCAGTACAACTGGTCCCTTTATACTGACACCAGAGAGTCAGTTATATCATGACAGTTCCTGGGTACGTTACCAGTACAACTGGTCCCTTTATACTGACACCAGAGAGTCAGTTATATCACGACAGTTCCTGGGTATGTTACCAGTAGAACGTGTCCCTTTATACTGACACCAGAGAGTCAGTTATATCATGACAGTTCCTGGGTACGTTACCAGTACAACTGGTCCATTTATACTGACACCAGAGAGTCAGTTATATCACGACAGTTCCTGGGTACGTTACCAGTACAACTGGTCCCTTTATACTGACACCAGAGAGCCAGTTGTAATGCCAACCCCACAACCCCGAGTACCAAGGAGGTAGAGCCATTACTCCCATTTTTAAAGCACAGACAAGTCAACATGCATCTGCATGTAAGAAAGGGTTAAACAGATCGACTTATCTAAAGTAACATTCACTGTTTACCTTGGAGCGACTTGAATGTCATATTGACTTTCAAATGAACAGGTTCTCCCCAACTACCAAAATCAGGAGATTTTCCAATCATTTCACCATAGGGTCTCCCTGAAAAAACAAAATACATGAAATGATTTCATCATACATTTTGATACACAGTTGAAAACATTGCCGATCGGGGAGAAATTCCTCCATCAATTTCTTCTTCTTCTGCACTGATTTTGAAAGTCATAAACTGCAAAGGAATCAAAAATCATCCATGTCAGGTAAAGTGCTTAACCATTTCCAACATACAACAATTATGTAGCAGATGACTTTGGAAACATCTAGGAAACACCTCTACTGCTTTTCATTTTGCAAAAATTGATTTCAAAAGGCGTCTGCTGCAGAGGTGTCAGAAAGCGTCTGTATGTGGGAAAGGGTCAACTGATCTGGACACCACTTACCCCCGTAAACTGTAATGAACGCCCAGGTATCCCTCCAACCGACTGACAGGGCATGCTGACTACCCAAGTCTGATAAGTACCGGCGACATTTTTCCTTCATATTAAACGTACCCTCATCCTGTCAAGAAAAAATAAAATAAAGCGAGTTATGTCTTTTTGATTAACCTCTTCCAACACATGACAAATCTGCAACAGTCAACTTCGAAGACATCTAGTTAATAACATAGTACATAGTTATCCTCAATAAATGAAATTTTCATCATTGAAAACAGTTAAGAGAATTGTGGCAAAAGGAGAAAGTGCTCTTTATGAGCAATTTCTTCTTTTGTCACCATGTTTTCAAAAGTTGTCTGTTACAAAGGCATCAGAAAGCATCTTTATGTGGGAAAGGGTGAAATTGCATGAACATTTCATATTAATTTTACTTTTTGAATGACATTTACAACCTTGACTAATGCAACTTGTGTGCTAAAGTGTAGACTGTTAAAGAGAGAGTGTCTGTATGTGTGAAAGGGTTAATGTAGATTGCTGCAGAGAGAGTGTCTGTATGTGTGAAAGGGTTCATGTAGACTGCTGAAGAGAGAGTGTCTGTATGTGTGAAAGGGTTCATGTAGACTGCTGCAGAGAGAGTGTCTGTATGTGTGAAAGGGTTCATGTAGACTGCTGCAGAGAGAGTTTCTGTATGTGTGAAAGGGTTCATGTAGACTGCTGCAGAGAGAGTGTCTGTATGTGTGAAAGGGTTCATGTAGACTGCTGCGGAGAGAGTGTCTGTATGTGTGACAGGGTTCATCTAGACTGCTGCAGAGAGTGTCTGTATGTGTAAAAGGGTTCATGTAGACTGCTGCAGAGAGAGTATCTGTATGTGTGAAAGGGTTCATGTAGACTGCTGCAGAGAGAGTATCTGTATGTGTGAAAGGGTTCATGTAGACTGCTGCAGAGAGAGAGTGTCTGTATGTGTGAAAGGGTTCATGTAGACTGCTGCAGAGAGTGTCTGTATGTGTGAAAGGGTTCATTTAGACTGCTGCAGAGAGAGTATCTGTATGTGTGAAAGGGTTCATGTAGACTGCTGCAGAGGCGTCAGAGAGTGTCTGTATGTGTGAAAGGGTTCATGTAGACTGCTGAAGAGAGTGTCTGTATGTGAGAAAGGGTTCATGTAGAGTTGCAGAGAGAGTGTCTGTATGTGTGAAAGGGTTCATGTAGACTGCTGCAGAGAGAGTGTCTGTATGTGTGAAAGGGTTCATGTAGAACGTTGCAGAGAGAGTATCTGTATGTGTGAAAGGGTTCATGTAGACTGCTGCAGAGAGAAAGAGTGTCTGTATGTGTGAAAGGGTTCATGTAGACTGCTGCAGAGAGTGTCTGTATGTGTGAAAGGGTTCATCTAGACTGCTGCAGAGAGAGTATATGTATGTGTGAAAGGGTTCATGTAGACTGCTGCAGAGGCGTCAGAGAGTGTCTGTATGTGTGAAAGGGTGCATATAGACTGCTGCAGAGGCGTCAGAGAGTGTCTGTATGTGTGAAAGGGTTCATGTAGACTGCTGAAGAGAGTGTCTGTATGTGTGAAAGGGTTCATGTAGAGTTGCAGAGAGAGTGTCTGTATGTGTGAAAGGGTTCGTGTAGACTGCTGCAGAGAGAGTGTCTGTATGTATGAAAGGGTTCATGTAGACTGCTGCAGAGAGAGTGTCTGTATGTGTGAAAGGGTTCATGTAAACTGCTGCAGAGAGAGTGTCTGTATGTGTGAAAGGGTTCATGTAGACTGCTGCAGAGAGAGTATCTGTATGTGTGAAAGGGTTCATGTAGTATGCTGTAGAGAGAGTGTCTGTATGTGTGAAAGGGTTCATGTAGTTTGCTGCAGAGAGAGTGTCTGTATGTGTGAAAGGGTTCATGTAGACTGCTGCAGAGAGAGTGTATGTATGTGTGAAAGGGTTTATGTAGTATGCTGCAGAGAGAGTGTCTGTATGTGTGAAAGTGTTCATCTAGACTGCTGCAGAGAGTGTCTGTATGTATGAAAGGGTTAATGTAGACTGCTGCAGAGAGAGTATCTGTATGTGTGAAAGGGTTCATGTAGACTGCTGCAGAGAGAGTGTATGTATGTGTGAAAGGGTTCATGTAGACTGCTGCAGAGAGAGTGTCTGTATGTGTTAAAGGGTTCATGTAGACTGCTGCAGAGAGAGTATCTGTATGTGTGAAAGGGTTCATGTAGTTTGCTGCAGAGAGAGTGTCTGTATGTGTGAAAGGGTTCATGTAGACTGCTGCAGAGAGAGTGTATGTATGTGTGAAAGGGTTTATGTAGTATGCTGCAGAGAGAGTGTCTGTATGTGTGAAAGTGTTCATCTAGACTGCTGCAGAGAGTGTCTGTATGTATGAAAGGGTTAATGTAGACTGCTGCAGAGAGAGTATCTGTATGTGTGAAAGGGTTCATGTAGACTGCTGCGGAGAGAGTGTCTGTATGTGTGAAAGGGTTCATGTAGACTGCTGCAGAGAGAGTGTCTGTATGTGTGAAAGGGTTCATGTAGACTGCTGCAGAGAGAGTATCTGTATGTATGAAAGGGTTCATGTAGACTGCTGCAGAGAGAGTGTCTGTATGTGTGAAAGGGTTCATGTAGACTGCTGCAGAGAGTGTCTGTATGTGTGAACGGGTTCATGTAGTTTGCTACAGAGAGAGTGTCTGTATGTGTGAAAGGGTTCATGTAGACTGCTGCGGAGAGAGTGTCTGTATGTGTGAAAGGGTTCATGTAGACTGCTGCAGAGAGAGTATCTGTATGTGTGAACGGGTTCATGTAGTTTGCTACAGAGAGAGTGTCTGTATGTGTGAAAGGGTTCATGTAGACTGCTGCAGAGAGAGTGTCTGTATGTGTGAAAGGGTTCATGTAGACTGCTGCAGAGAGAGTGTCTGTATGTGTGAAAGGGTTTATGTAGTATGCTGCAGAGAGAGTGTCTGTATGTGTGAAAGTGTTCATCTAGACTGCTGCAGAGAGAGTGTATGTATGTGTGAAAGGGTTTATGTAGTATGCTGCAGAGAGAGTGTCTGTATGTGTGAAAGTGTTCATCTAGACTGCTGCAGAGAGTGTCTGTATGTATGAAAGGGTTCATGTAGACTGCTGCAGAGAGAGTATCTGTATGTGTGAAAGGGTTCATGTAGACTGCTGCAGAGAGAGTGTATGTATGTGTGAAAGGGTTCATGTAGACTGCTGCAGAGAGAGTGTCTGTATGTGTGAAAGGGTTCATGTAGACTGCTGCAGAGAGAGTATCTGTATGTGTGAAAGGGTTCATGTAGTATGCTGTAGAGAGAGTGTCTGTATGTGTGAAAGGGTTCATGTAGACTGCTGCAGAGAGAGTGTCTGTATGCGGAAAGGGTTCATGTAGTTTGCTGCAGAGAGAGTGTCTGTATGTGTGAAAGGGTTCATGTAGACTGCTGCAGAGAGAGTGTCTGTATGTGTGAAAGGGTTTATGTAGTATGCTGCAGAGAGAGTGTCTGTATGTGTGAAAGGGTTCATGTAGACTGCTGCAGAGAGAGTGTCTGTATGTGTGAAAGGGTTTATGTAGTATGCTGCAGAGTGAGTGTCTGTATGTGTGAAAGTGTTCATCTAGACTGCTGCATAGAGTGTCTGTATGTATGAAAGGGTTCATGTAGACTGCTGCAGAGAGTGTATGTATGTGTGAAAGGGTTCATCTAGACTGCTGCAGAGAGAGTATCTGTATGTGTGAAAGTGTTCATCTAGACTGCTGCAGAGAGTATCTGTATGTGTGAAAGGGTTCATGTAGACTGCTACACAGAGAGAGTGTCTGTATGTGTGAAATGGTTCATGTAGACTGCTGCAGAGAGTGTCTGTATGTGTGAAAGGGTTCATGTAGACTGCTGCAGAGGCGTCAGAGAGTGTCTGTATGTGTTAAAGGGTTCATGTAGACTGCTGAAGAGAGTGTCTGTATGTGTGAAAGGGTTCATGTAGACTGCTGCAGAGAGAGTGTCTGTATGTGTGAAAGGGTTCATGTAGACTGCTGCAGAGAGAGTATCTGTATGTGTGAAAGGGTTCATGTAGTATGCTGTATAGAGAGTGTCTGTATGTGTGAAAGAGGTCATGTAGACTGCTGCAGAAGGAGTGTCTGTATGTGTGAAAGGGTTTATGTAGTATCCTGCAGAGAGAGTGTCTGTATGTGTGAAAGAGTTCATGTAGACTGCTGCAGAGAGAGTGTCTGTATGTGTGAAATGGTTTATGTAGTATGCTGCAGAGAGGGTGTCTGTATGTGTGAAAGGGTTCATGTAGACTGCTGCAGAGAGAGTGTATGTATGTGTGAAATGGTTCATGTAGACTGCTGCAGAGAGAGTGTCTGTATGTGTGAAAGAGTTCATGTAGACTGCTGCAGAGAGAGTGTCTGTATGTGTGAAAGGGTTTATGTAGTATGCTGCAGAGAGGGTGTCTGTATGTGTGAAAGGGTTCATCTAGACTGCTGCAGAGAGTGTCTGTATGTATGGAAGGGTTCATGTAGACTGCTGTAGAGAGAGTATCTATATGTGTGAAAGGGTTCATGTAGACTGCTGCAGAGAGAGTGTATGTATGTGTGAAAGGGTTCATGTAGACTGCTACAGAGAGTGTCTGTATGTGTGAAAGGGTTCATGTAGAGTTGCAGAGAGAGTGTCTGTATGTGTGAAAGGGTTCATGTTGACTACTGCAGAGAGAGTGTCTGTATGTGTGAAAGGGTTCATGTAGACTGCTGCAGAGAGAGTGTCTGTATGTGTGCAAGGGTTCATGTAGACTGCTGCAGAGAGTATCTGTATGTGTGAAAGGGTTCATGTAGACTGCTGCAGAGGCGTCAGAGAGTGTCTGTATGTGTAAAAGGGTTCATGTAGACTGCTGCAGAGGCGTCAGAGAGTGTATGTATGTGTGAAAGGGTTCATGTAGACTGCTGCAGAGAGAGTATCTGTATGTGTGAATGGGTTCATGTAGACTGCTGCAGAGAGAGTGTCTGTATGTGTGAAAGGGTTCATGTAGACTGCTGCAGAGAGAGTGTCTGTATGTATGAAAGGGTTCATGTAGACTGCTGCTGAGAGAGTGTCTGTATGTGTGAAAGGGTTCATGTAAACTGCTGCAGAGAGAGTGTCTGTATGTGTGAAAGGGTTCATGTAGACTGCTGCAGAGAGAGTGTCTGTATGTGTGAAAGGGTTCATGTAGACTGCTGCAGAGGCGTCAGAGAGTGTCTGTGTTTGTAAAAGGGTTCATGTACATGCATGTGGGAAAGGATTAATTTAGCCAAATACTTCTATTCAATTGACCTTATGCTTTTAATTTGGAGCAGTCTTAGATCAGCATATCAGGTACATGTAATATGTTTTATCAGTGTTATATCATTGGGCAATAAGCTGCTTAGGAAAATATCTGCTCTCATCAAGTTAACATTCCATTAGCCATATTCAAACACATCTGCAACAGACCACATTTTAAAACAGTTTTGCATAATTATCATTTTGAGCAAATTATCTCCATTTGCCAGCATGTTTTCATCTCTATTCAATTATTCTACTTTTATTTATAGAGATTTTCAATATATTTGCCAAGTTGATTTCAAAGTCGTCTTCTGCAGATTGATTGTAAATGGTAAAGGGTTAAAAATTAAACTTTTTAATGTCTTGTGCCAGTCTGTAAACAGTTTAAATCAATTTGAACACAAAAACAAGAGGCCCAAGAGGGCCAGTATCGCTCCACGGCCATAAGGCAAAAATCAAATCTCCAAACAGCCCTGGCCCCTAGTAGCCAAATTTTAACCAACCACCATGGCTTAAAGGAATCTTGTAGAGTGTCACCCAAGGAATGTTTCTGCAAAATTATTTGAAAATCGGCCTGACACTTTCGGAGGAGAGGATATTTTAAGTTTTCACCATAGCCATATAAGGCAAAATAGGCACGCACGCACGCACGCACGCACGACGGACAATTCGCCATGACATAAGCTCGACTGGCTTTCAGCCAGTGGAGCTAAAAACAACAAGATAGAAATTTGAAATACCTTAATTGTAAGCACAAGGATTCTGCCCATTGACAGAGTCTCCACAAATTGTACCAATAGTGCATCTTCACTCTCTAAATATGTATCAAAGTATCTTGTGGACATAACATCCCCCTGAAATACACACATATAATACAATATAATAAAATAAATACACACTTACAAAACAATATAATATATATATACATGTACCATAAATACAAAACAATAAAATAAATACAACAAGAGGTGTCTGTAAGACAGCGCAGTTGACATTTTTAGTGTTTCAGACAATAAAGCAATACTTTTTGGAGTAACAAAAATCATTGACAGACTAACCTTCTCTTGTCTGCAGATGGGGTCATGATTGTTAACAATAATTCCAAGTTTCACAGCATCATCCTTAACCCTTTCCCTCATGTAGACGCTTTCTGACGCCTCTACAGCAGACGGCTCTTTGAAAACATAGTGACAAAAGAAGAAATTGCACAGAACGTGCAATTTATCCTTTTGCCACAATGTTTTCCACTTTTAGTAATAGGTTATCCATTCAATTAAAGAGATTTTCTATGTTTTGACAAAATATGTTCAAAGTCGTCTGCTGCAGAATTGTTGTATGAGGGAAAGGGTTAAGGGTTAAGTCAATAATTGGATTTTACCAAGATTCAATGTATTTTCAAGTCTAAAAGGGGCAGTAATTCTGCCTAAAACCTTCACAGTTTTATGAACTCTTGTCTGTTGATAGAGATTATGATGGTTAATAAGTATTGTAAGTGAATAAGCAATATCTCTAATGGTTTTTAAATAAAGTGGAGTGATACGAAATACTTAACCAAAGTTCTTATTTGAAAAAGGGCTAGAAATCTTATACAAGAGAGCCATGATGGCCCTATATCGCTCACCTGATTTAATAGAACTTCAATAGTTTTCAAAGTTTTTACTCTTTTTAGGCCAATACTTTTGGACAAGAAGATTTTTAAAGTTTTAACAATGCACATATAAAGAAAACAAGCTCCGCCCCCTGGCGGCCATGTTTTTCAACGGATCAAAAATATTTAAACAATCTTGGTAAAGGGTGCCCCAAGGAACATTTGTGCAAAATAATTTTTAAATCAGGCCAGTACTTTTAGACAAGAAGATTTTAAAAGTTTTAACAATGCACATATAAGGAAAACAAGCTCCGCCCCCTGGCCGCCATGTTTTTCAACGGATTGGAAATATTTGTACAATCTTGGTAAAGGGTGCCCCAAGGAACATTTGTGCAAAATAATTTTTAAATCAGGCCAGTACTTTTGGACAAGAAGATTTTAAAAGTTTTAACAATGCACATATAAGGAAAACAAGCTCCGCCCCCCTGGCCGCCATGTTTTTCAACGGATTGGAAATATTTGTACAATCTTGGTAAAGGGTGCCCCAAGGAACATTTGTGCAAAATAATTTTTAAATCGGGCCAGTTCTTTTGGACAAGAAGATTTTTAAAGTTTTAACAATGCACATATAAGGAAAACAAGCTCCGCCCCCTGGCAGCCATGTTTTTCAACGGATCAAAAATATTTGTGCAATCTTGGTAAAGGGTGCCCCAAGGAACATTTGTGCAAAATAATTTTCAAATCGGGCCAGTACTTTTGGACGAGAAGATGTTTAAAGTTTTAACAATGCACATATAAGGAAAACAAGCTCCGCCCCCTGGCGGCCATGTTTTTCAACAGATTGGAAATATTTGTACAATCTTGGTAAAGGGTGCCCCAAGGAACATTTGTGCAGAATAATTTTCAAATCAGGCCAGTTCTTTTGGACAAAAAGATTTTTAAAGTTTTAACAATGCACATATAAGGATAACTAGCTCCGCCCCCTGGCGACCATGCTTTTCAACGGATCGGAAATATTTGAACAATCTTGGTAAAGGGTGCCCTAAGGAACATTTGTGCAAAATAATTTTCAAATGGGGCCAGTACTTTTGGACAAGAAGATTTTTAAAGTTTTAACAATGCACATATAAGGAAAACAAGCTCCGCCCCCTGGCCGCCATGTTTTTCAACGGATTAGAAATATTTGTACAATCTTGGTAAAGGGTGTCCCAAGGAACATTTGTGCAAAATAATTTTTAAATCAGGCCAGTTCTTTTGGACAAGAAGATTTTTAAAGTTTTAACAATGCACATATAAGGAAAACAGGCTCCGCCCCCTGGCGGCCATGTTTTTCAACGGATTGGAAATATTTGAACAATCTTGGTAAAAAGTGTCCCAAGGAACATTTGTGCAAAATAATTTTCAAATCGGGCCAGTACTTTTGGACAAGAAGATTTTTAAAGTTTTAACAATGCACATATAAGGAAAATAAGCTCCGCCCCCTGGCGGCCATGTTTTTCAACGGATTAGAAATATTTGTACAATCTTGGTAAAGGGTTGCCCAAGGAACATTTGTGCAAAATAATTTTTAAATCAGGCCAGTTCTTTCGGACAAGAAGATTTTTAAAATTTTAACAATGCACATATAAGGAAAACTAGCTCCGCCCCCTGGCGGCCATGCTTTTCAACGGATCGGTAATATTTGAACAATCTTGGTAAAGGGTGCCCTAAGGAACATGTGTGCAAAATAATTTTCAAATTGGGCCAGTACTTTTGGACAAGAAGATTTTTAAAGTTTTAACAATGCACATATAAGGAAAACAAGCTCCGCCCCCTGGCGGCCATGTTTTTCAACGGATCAAAAATATTTGAAAAATCTTGGTAAAGGGTGCACCAAGGAACATTTGTGCAAAATTATTTTCAAATCGGCCCAGTACTTTTGGACAAGAAGATTTTTCAAAGTTTTAACAATGCACATATAAGGAAAACAGGCTCCGCCCCCTGGCGGCCATGTTTTTCAACGGATTGAAAATATTTGAACAATCTTGGTAAAGAATGTCCCAAGGAACATTTGTGCAAAATAATTTTCAAATCGGCCCAGTACTTTTGGACAAGAAGATTTTTAAAGTTTTAACAATGCACATATAAGGAAAATAAGCTCCGCCCCCTGGCGGCCATGTTTTTCAACGGATCGGAAATATTTTAACAATCTTGGTAGAAGGTACCCCAAGGAATATTTGTGCAAAATAATTTTCAAATCGGGCCAGTACTTTTGGACAAGAAGATTTTTTAAGATTTGGCAATTTTCCCCTTTTCTGATGCCGCAGCAACCAAAGTTCTACTTTGAATTAATTTTTTTGAACAACTTTGAAAGAAGATTACCTAAGGACCATTCCTGTGAAGTTATTTTTAAATCTGTTCATTGGTTTAGTAGGAGAAGTCATTTGTAGGAAATTGTTAACAGACGACGACAACGACGACGACGACGACGCAGACGACGACGCCGGACGCCGGACGGTGAGTGATCACAAAAACTCACCTTGCACTTCGTGCTTAGGTGAGCTAAAAAACCTGGACAAAGATATGTACTCATGTCTGAAGGTGGGGGTAATGATGGTTAACAAGTACTGTAAGTTTCAAAGCAATATCTGTAATATTTCTTTGACAAAACATGAGGTGAAACGAAAAACTTAACCAAAACTCTAAGCTGAAAAAGGGCCTTAATTTTCTCTTGTCTGATGAAGGAGGTAATGATGATGAACAACAAGTACTGTAAGTTCCAAAGCAATGTCTGTAATGGTTTTGAAAACAAGTGAGGTGGTAAGAAAAACTTAACCAAAGTGTGAGTAGGATAGCTTGCCGTTTCTTCAAAAAGTACTCACTCTCATGGGAACTTAAATCCATGTCTCTCCAGGCCTGGTTCCTTAATACTTTTAAAACTAGTACTCACTATCATGGGAACTTAAATACATGTCACTCCAGGCCTGGTTCCTTGATACTTAACTAGTATTCACTCTCATGGGAACTTAAATCCATGTCTCTCCAGGCCTGGTTCCTTAATACTTGACTAGTACTCACTCTCATGGGAACTTAAATCCATGTCTCTCCAGGCCTGGTTCCTTAATACTTGACTAGTACTCACTCTCATGGTAAACAAACTAATTATTATCTTGAAATTAGCCAAACCCTTTGAAAGTTTTGTTATTTTACTGCTTTTAATGCTGCAAGGTGGTTATGTTTTTCCACAAATCAAAATGGCTTGAAAAGCCAAGAAACATTTCAGCCAAGTTATCTTGAAATAATCATTTTCAGAACAAAAGAGTTTTTTAAGTTTTGTAAATGTAACCTCGGCACTTTGATGTTACCTGGTGGCCATGATTTTCATCCAATCAATATAGCTTGAACAATTGTTGTGGAGCATCGCCCAAGGAATCAAATTATCTTAAAATTTAAAACTGTCTACGACGAAGCCGTCCACAGGGTGACCACTTTTTGCTATAACGTGAGCTAAAAAGATTGAAATTTAAATTGGCTTGGTTATGGTGAGCTTAAAAAGAGTGTAACTCACAGTGGCTTGGTTAAGGTAAGCTAAAAAAGAGTGAAACTTACAGTGGCTTGGTTAAGGTGAGCTATAAAAGAGTGAAACTTACAGTGGCTTGGTTAAGGTAAGCTAAAAACAGTGAATTACAGTGGCTTGGTTAAGGTGAGCTGAAAAGAGTGAAACTACAGTGGCTTGGTTAAGGTGAGCTAAAAAAGAGTGTAACTTACAGTGGCTTGGTTAAGGTGAGCTAAAAAGAGTGAAACTTACAGTGGCTTGGTTAAGGTGAGCTTAAGAAAGTGTAACTTACAGTGGCTTGGTTAAGGTGAGCTAAAAAGAGTGAAACTTACAGTGGCTTGGTTAAGGTGAGCTAAAAAGAGTGAAACTTACAGTGGCTTGGTTACGGTGAGCTAAAAAGAGTGTAACTTACAGTGGCTTGGTTAAGGTGAGCTAAAAAGAGTGAAATTTACAGTGACTTGGTTAAGGTGAGCTAAAAAAAGTGTAACCTACAGTGGCTTGGTTAAGGTGAGCTAAAAAGAGTGTAACTTACAGTGGCTTGGTTAAGGTGAGCTGAAGAGAGTGAAACTTACAGTGGCTTGGTTAAGGTGAGCTAAAAAGAGTGTAACTTACAGTGGCTTGGTTAAGGTGAGCTAAAAAGAGTGAAACTTACAGTGGCTTGGTTAAGGTGAGCTAAAAAGAGTGAAACTTACAGTGGCTTGGTTAAGGTGAGCTAAAAAAGTGTAACTTACAGTGGCTTGGTTAAGGTGAGCTAAAAAGAGTGTAACTTACAGTGGCTTGGTTAAAGTGAGCTAAAAAGAGTGAAACTTACAGTGGCTTGGTTAATGTGAGCTAAAAAGAGTGAAACTTACAGTGGCTTGGTTAAGGTGAGCTAAAAAGAGTGTAACTTACAGTGGCTTCGTTAAGGTGAGCTAAAAAGAGTGTAACTTACAGTGGCTTGGTTAAGGACTACCACATGTATGCCTCTACTGTTATCAGTTGTGTCATTGTTGAAAAAAACCTGTAAATACACATGATTGTTAATTAACCCTTTCCCTCATATAGACGCTTTCTGATGCCTATGCAGCAGACAGCTTTTTGAAAACATAAGGACAAAAGAAGAAATTGCTCAAAACGAGCAATTTCTCCTTTTGTCACAATGTTTTCCACTTTTAGTCATAGGTAACCATTCAATTATAGAGATTTTCTGTTTTTTGACAACATTTGTTCAAAGGCGTCTGCTGCAGAATTGTCATATGAGGGAAAAGATTAACTCGATGAGTCTAGTCTGACAACTTGACAAGAACTGAGTCTCTGTTTGGCATCATTTGATGTTCCATAGGCATAGTATTTGTTTGCTACATTCCTAGGTTTTTGCATCTGAGATTAACTTAACCCTTTCCCTCATACGACAATTCTGCAGCAGACGACTTTGAACATATTTTGTCAAACCATAGAAAATCTCCATGATTGAATGGACAAAAAGTGATAAACATTGTGGCAAAAGGAGAAATTGCATTCCTCTTTAGTCACTTTGTTTTCATTAAGCTGTCTGCTAAAGAGGCATCAGAAAGCGTCTATATGAGGGAAAGGGTTAATTGTAAACAGACAATAAAGACTGGCGAGTCTGTATGCTCAGGCTCATCCATGTTTCCACTGTTCTTCAAAAAAAAAAAAAAGCAAACATCGCCAGAGGAAACACAAATATATTATATGAAGAGATGACTCAAAAGAATAGTATATTTGTAATGATGGCGTCTTGATTAACAATTTAAAAATATGAGCCATGTATAGCAAATTGGGATTTTAACCCTTTCCCTCATACTACAATTCTGCAGCAAACGCCTTTGAACATATTTTGTCCAATAATAGAAAACCTCTCTAATTGAATGGATAACCTATGACTAAAAGTGGAAACCATTGTGGCAAAAGGAGAAATTGCTCGTTTTTAGCAATTTCTTCTTTTGTCACTATGTTTTTAAAAATCTGTCTGCTGCAGAGGCGTCAGAAAGCGTCTATATGAGGGAAAGGGTTAATGACATAAATAAATAAAAGTTATATTGGCAAAACCATAGTTAGGCTACACTTCCAGTTTTTGGTGAGAAGATGCATTTAGGTCTGTATAACATTAAGGTGGACAGTGAAGACTGTGGTGATACTGGTGATACTGGTGATACTGGTGATACTGGTGATACTGGTGATATTGACTGTGATACTGGTGATACTGTGATAATGGTGATACTGTGATAATGGTGATACTGTGATAATGGTGATACTGTGATAATGGTGATACTGGTGATACTGGTGATACTGTGATACTGTGATACTGTGATAATGGTGATACTGGTGATATTGACTGTGATACTGGTGATACTGACTGTGATACTGTGGATATGAATACACTTAACTGAGTCTTCCCTTTACGGAAAAGCATTACAACCCTAAAAGACTCGACTCGGCTAAAATCAAGATGATTCAGTGAAAATGTTGGTATATCTCACAGGCATTTACCGTTTCCCACCTACATACACTTTCTGATGCCTCTGTAGCAGACGACTTATGAAATCCTTGTAGCAAAAGGAGAAATTGCTCAAAATTAGCAATTTCTCCATTTGCCACAATGATTTCAAGTTCAACTCTATTCAATAATAATTATATCATTTATAAAGATTTTCTATATTTTTGACTTGATAATTTCAAAGTTGTCTGCTGCAGATTTCTTGTATGTGGGAAGGGTTAAACAGTATTTGACTAATTTCTGAGTTGTGCAGATCAGTAAGTTGATCCGGATCTACATGTACAATCTTGGTAAATACCCGTTGGTTGGTTTTTCAGAGAGTGTGGCTCAACTAGATATATGTATTTAACCCTTTCCCACATACTACAAATCTGCAGCAGACGACTTTGGAAAAGTCTACTAAAAAATGTGGAAAATCTCTATAACTGTAAGTTATTAGTGACAAAGTTGAAAACATTGTGGTAAAAGGATAAATTGCTCATTTTGAGCAATTTCTCTATTTGTCATGAGGTTTTCAAAAGTCGTCGGTTGCAAGTGTGTCTAAATGCATCTATAGGTGGAAAAGGGTTACTTTCATTCTATAGAATAAACCTTCGCACCAAACAATCAGCATTATTTCCTTCTAAGATTACAACTCTTAATGTTCCTGATATCACATCTTCTTCCCATGATGATTTAGAAGCAGATGATTAAAATATATCCTTTCAGGTAAACGGTCTATTATCCTATAATCCTTTCCCACATATACAACAAACCATGCAGCAGATCATTTTGAAAACATCTTGGCAAAAATATGAAAACAATTTGTTCAGTTAAAAATCATTGAAGACAGTTGCAAACATTTTGGGCAATTTCTCCCTTTGTCACCATGTTTTCAAACATATCCTGCTGTAGAGGCATCATTATCTTTATAAAATTAAATACACTTACAATATTGCCATTTACTTTCACATAGATGACAGATCTGTTAGAGAGAACGTCTATTATAAAAGACTGATGAGCCGTCTGGAATTCCTTGTTGTCTCCAAAAGTATCCTCATGATCAATGGAGGTATGGTCTCTTGTGTACAGGGAGGGATCTAAAAAAAGAAAGATTGTTATCCTTTGATTTGTTTGAAAGGTGTTTTACACATATTTAACCCTTTCCCCCAAATAGATGTTTTTTAACGCCACTGCAGCAGACAGCTTTTAGAAGACATAGTGACAAAAGAAGAAATTGCTCAAAAAGGCAATTTCTCCTTTTGCCACAATGTTTTCCAGTTTTAGACATAGGTTATCCATTCAATCATAGAGATTTTCTATTTGTTGACGCCATATGTTCAAAGTCGTCTGCTGAAGAATTGTTGTATGAGGGAAAGGGTTAAACTGTATTCCAACACATCACAGCCTGTCCTGGGTGAATTATCAAGACTACAGGCATGTTTATTCTGACACCAGTGAATCAGGGAATGCTACTCTTCCTTTTGAGGACCAATTCATTTTGCTCTGTCACAAAAAACAATTATATTTGCTCTTGATATTTTGAATTGACTTCAATTTGTTAGATGCTTGTAATAACAAAGCATCTTAACATTTTCCCACAATATTATTAAGACAAACATTCTGACAAAATTTCAAACTGCTGAGGCAAAAATCGGGCCTCTAAAAATTAACAAGATTTTCCTTCAATTTGACCTAGTGGCCTACTTTTTGACCCATATTCGAACATGACCTACT
Organism: Serripes groenlandicus; assembly: GCA_031761405.1. NCBI lineage: Eukaryota > Metazoa > Mollusca > Bivalvia > Cardiida > Cardiidae > Serripes > Serripes groenlandicus. The sequence goes on from JASEVX010000010.1 coordinate 29,067,475, forward strand.
TCTCATTAAGACAAAATTTAAGCATGCTCAAGTTGAAAATGCATTTTCCAGAGTGTTAACAAGATTTTTCTTCAATTTGACCAAGTGACGTAGTTTTTGACCTCATATGGCCCGGTATCGAACTTGTCAAAGATTTGATGGAGATGAATGTTCTGATAAACTTTCATGAAGATCGGATGCAAAATTTAGTCAGTAAAGTGTTAACGAGGCAATTGTTGACGATGGACAACGCACGGACACCGGACAAAATGTGATCACTAAAGCTCACCTTCAGCACTTTGTGCACGAGTGAGCTAATAAATGTGTAATGAATCCCAAATGAGATCAGCAACAGCTGCTGTAGATATCCCTTACCAACATGAAATAAAATCTGCAAGCTTTGAGAAAAGTTATGGCATTTTCCCTTTTTCGGATTTTGCTCAAACAAAGTTTTGCATGGAATTAAATTCTTTGAACACCTTTCAAGGAGAACATAAGGAACATTCCTGTGTTGTTTTTTTTAATTTGGTTCATTGGTTTAGGAGGAGAAGTTGTTTGTAGAAAAATGTGAACAGACAGAAGACGACAATGGACGACGGACGGTGAGTGATCAAAATATCTCACCCTGCATTTCATGCTCGGGTAAGATAACAAGAGGTTTGTGTTATTAAGATTTCTCTTTAATTTTGCCTTGTGACATTGTTTTTGATCTGAACATGACCAATATTCACATTTGGTCTAGATATTATCAAGATAATCTTTTGGACAAACTTTCAAAATTCTCAAATAAAAACGAGGCATCCAGAGTGTTAACAAGAGTTCCCTTCAATTTGGTCTAGTGACCTAGTTTTTGAGAGGACATGATCCATATTCATGCTTAGCCTAGATATCATCAAAATACCCATTCTGGCAATATTTCAACATATTCATGTTACGATTACGGCTTCCAGAGTGTTAACAAGATTTTCCTTCAATCTGGTCTAGTGACATAGTTTTTGATATGACATGACCAATATTCGAACTTGGCCTAGATATCACCCAGACAAACGTTCTGGATAAATTTAAAGCTGCAGTATCTGGAGTGTTAACAAGATTTTCCTCAAATTTGACCTAGATTTTGATCAGACAAACCTACAGAACATATCATCAAGACAATTTTTCTTGAATAGTTTCTATATGCTCATTTTGACCAGACATAAACCGTATTCTACCTTGGCCTAGATATCACCAAGACAAACCTACTGACATAGTTTCAAGCTACTGAAGCAAAAAAATCAACTTGAAAGTGTTATCAAGTTTTTCATTCAATTTGGACTAGTGAACTTGTTGATGACTGAAAAATTACCATATCAAAACTTGGCTTATAAGACAAATATTCTGACAAAGTTTTAAAATTGCTCATGTTCAAAATGCAGCCTTCGGAGTGTTAAAAAGATTTTCCATAAATTTGACCTAGTGACCTAGTTTTTTACCTCATATAGCCCAGTATCTAACTTATCCATGATTTGATAGAGATAAATGTTCTAATGAACTTTTATGAAGATCGCATGCAAAATATAGCCTGTAGAGTGTATGTTAACAAGGCAATTGTTGATAACGTACAATACAAGGACGACAAACAAAAAGTGATTAAAATAGCTCACCTGGAGCACATCGTACTAAGGTGCGTTTAAAAGTTAAACAAAAGGGCCATGATGGTCCTGGATCACTCACCTGAGTTATGCTAACCACAACGTCAATCACAATTTCTCATTTTGTGGTCAGGTTAGCTAATACTAGTGTTAACAAGAGTTCCTTCAATTTAGCCTAGTGGCATCCGTTTTGACCAGACATTACCAATATTCAAACTTGTCCTAGATATCATGAAAACAAACATTCTGACGAAGTTTCAAGCAGCTGAAGCAAGAAATGCAGTCTCTTAAATGTTAACAAGATTTTTATGACCTATATTTCAACTTAGCCTATATATCATCAAAACATCCATTATAATAAAGTTTCAACATCCTCAACATTCTGATTAAGTTTCAAGCTGCTGAAGAAAACATTTCATTCTCTAGAGTGTTAACAACATTTTTCTTTTAAAACTTGGCCTAGTGACTTTATTATTTACCAAATATGACCTATATTCCAACTAGATATCATCAAAATTCTGACAAAGTTTCAACTTGCTCAAATTAGGAATTAACACGATTGTCCTTCAATTTGGTCTAGTGACCTATTTTCTGACTCAACATGACCCTTTTTCCAACTTGGCCTAGATGTTATCAAGACAAACATTCTGACAAAGTTTCAAGCTACTGAAACAAAAAGTGCCTCTACAGTGTTAACAATTTTTTCCTTCTATTTCCTTGTGACCTAGTTTATGACCAGACATAACCTATATTTGAACTCAGTGTTAACAAGATTTTCCTTCAATGTGACATTGTGACCTTGTGACCAGACATAACCTATATTTGAACTCAGTGTTAACAAGATTTTCCTTCAATGTGACATTGTGACCTTGTGACCAGACATAACCTTTATTTGAACTCAGCCTCGTTATCATCATGACAATTATTCTAACACAGTTTAAACATGCTAAAGATAAAAATGCGGCAACCTCAGTGTTAACAAGATTTTCCTTCAATGTGACATTGTGAGCTTGTGACCTAGTTTTCGACCTCATATGATATGACCCAGTTTCAACATGGCCTAAACATCATCGAGACAATTATTCTGACAATGTTTCAACATGCTTAAGTTAAAAATAAGGCTGCCAGAGTGTTAAAAAGATTTTCCTTCAATTTGACCTCGTGACCTATTTTTTTGACATGACATGACCTAGTTTCGAACTTGGCCAATATTTGATGAAGATGTATGTTCTGGTGGAATCTAAAATGTTACCTGTAGAGTGTTAACAACGCAATTGTTGATGACTCACTACGGACAAAATGTGATCACAATAGATCACCTTGATCACTTTGTGCACAGGTTAGCTAAAAACTGTTACAATTAAATTTCAGCTAGATATTTGATTGAATTATACCCTTGACTATAATTACTGTTTATAAATTAACCCTAGCCCAGCTACATATGCATTTTGACAAACATTGGGACAAGAACAGAAATTGCTCATTATCAGCAATTTGTTCTTTTGCCACAATGGTTTTAACTCTTTTCAATAATCATATTTTCATTTGAAGTGATTTTAAATGTCTTAACCTAGATGCTATAAAAGTTGTCTGCTGAGGATCGATTGTATGTGGGAAAGGGTTAAAAAATCTTCCAGTTACTATAAGAACAAACTAAAAAGAACAAACACACTTTAGTACTGTTCACTTCTATAACACAACTAGAGATTGCTTTTTTTGAAAAAGCGCTTGTCTCCCCAGTTGTGTGGTCGTAGGTGAGGAAAAGAAATGATGGAGACGAATTTCGTAGTTTTGGACTGGAGATGAAGCAACAGTGACACTCCTCAGTTATTGAGCTGAAACCTTTTTTCAGCTGACGGTCCTGGCCTAGTGACCTCAAAACCAATAGGGGTCATTTGCTGGTGGTGACCAACCTGCACACCAAGTATGAAGTTCCTGGGCCCAAGCAATCTTTAGTTATTGAGTGGAAACCATTTTTCAGTCCAAGGTCACCACAACCTTGACCTTTGACCTCCTGACATCAAAATCAATAGGGGTCATCTGCTGGTGGTGACCAACCTTCACACCAAGTATTAACTTCCATGGCCAAAGCATTCTAGTTATTAAGCAAAAACAATTTTTCAGCTCATTGTTACCGTAACCTTGACCTTTGACCTTGTGACCTCAAAATTAAACAAAATCAATAAGGGTCATCTATTGGTTAGGACCAACCTGCACACCAGGTATGAAGTTCCTCGACATAAGCATTTTTTAGTTGAGCGGAAACCATTTTTCCGCTGAAGGTAACCATGACCTTGACCTTTGACATAGTGACCTCAAAATCAATGAGGCTCATCTGCTGGTGGTGACCAACCTGCACACCAAGTATTAACTTCCATGGCCAAAGCATTCTACAGTTATGAAGCAAAATTCAGCTCATTGTCAGTAGCCTTTCAGCTCAAGGTCATTGTGACCTTGACTTTGACCTCAAAATCAAACAATATCAATAGAGGTATTACACTGGGCATGGCCAACCTGCATACCAAGTATGGAGTTCCTCGGCCCAAGCGTTCTTCAGTTATTGAGCGGAAACCATTTCTTACCTCACAAGGTCACCATGACCTTGACCTTTGACCTTCTTACATTAAAATCAATAGGGGTCATCTACTGGTCATGACCAACCCGCATACTAAGTATGAAGTACCTATGCCTAAGCGTTCTTTAGTTATTGAGCGGAAACAAGTGTGAAGGACCTGAAATTGACCACTGTGACCTTGACCTTTAACCTAGTGAATTTAAAATAAATAGGGGTCATTTGCTGGTGGAAACCAACCTGCACACCAAGTATGAAGTTCCTGGGCCCAAGCAAAAACAATTTTTCAGCTCATTGTCACTGTGACCTTTCAGCTCAAGGTCACTGTGACCTTGACTTTAGACGTACTGACCTCAAAACCAATAGGGATCTTTTACTGGGCATTGCCAACCTGCATACTAAGTATGGAGTTCCTCGGCCCAAGCGTTCTTCAGTTATTGAGCGGAAACCATGTTTTATCTCACAAGGTCACCATGACCTTGACCTTTGACCTTCTGACATCAAAATCAATAGGGGTCAGCTACTGGTCATGACCAACCTGCATATACCATGTATAAAGTTCCTACACCCAAGCGTTCTTCAGTTATTGAGCGGAAACAAGTGTGACAGACGGAAGGACGGACGGAAGGACGGAACGGGCAAAAACAATATGTCACCCCCATGTATGAGGGAGACATAATAATCCTTCAACCACTTGCCGGTATTAGGTGTAAAATAGTGAAAATATTAACAAAATAATAAGCAGGCACTACTACAGGCAAATAACAAGCTAAATTGATTAAAAAGCGTAATTAACACAGCTATGTGCGAAGAACTCTTGACTATAATGCGTACCTGGTTTGTACCAAGATGTCAACACTCAAGGTAAAACACCGTCTACCCGGTACACAAAGAAAAATGTCAACATGGTACAATATGCTATTTCTCTTTACAGATTTGTGAACGTCATTATCCTTCATGGACAATGTATATCACTACATGTATAAGCATTGCTTTTAATATATTAATACTTTAAATAATCAAGTCGGCTAAAGTAGCATATTTTTGGATATTTCAATATAAAGAAAATTTCTTGTGAAAAAATCAATTCATGAATATTAGCGTTCCCTAATACAGACACTTTCTGACACTTTCTGACACATCTGCAACAGACGATTTTTTAAAACATCATGACAAAAGGAGAAATTGCTTCTAATGAACATTTTTCTCCTTTTGCCATGATATTTTCAACTCTTTTTTATTTATGGAGCTTTTTCACATTTTTGTCAATTTGTTGTCAAAGTCGTCTGCTGCAGATTTGTTGTATGTGGGAATGGGTTAACCCTTTCCCACTTGTAGACACATTTTGACGCAATAGCAGCAGACGACTTTTGAAAACATTGTGGCCAAAGGTGAAATTGCTCATGATCAGCAATTTCTCCATTGGCAACAATGTTTTCAATTTTTAGTCATCGATTCAATTATAGAGATTTTCTATTTTTTGACAAAATATGTTCAAAGTCGTCTGCTGCATAATTGTTGTATGAGGGAAATGGTTAAAAGACTCAACTCACTAAGATAATTCTTTTAAGTACCAAAATATTGGGTTTAATTGTTTAATAATAGATAAACACCTATTGATGGAACAGAACGGTTTAAACTCCTCCTGAGCTAGGTCTGTGTATACCTACCTACATGATTGCACAATACATTTTGTCAGGCAAAATGATGGAAAAAATCCCGATAAAGGAAAATACAATTATTACTCGTGGGAACAGGTTAAACAACAACATGCAAACATAACAAGATCCAGCTTATTGGAATCATTAGAAAGCTCTTGGAATGCCACATCTTAAATGGTTAACCCTTTCCTACAAACAGACACTTTCTGACGCCTCTGCAACAAACGTCTGTTGAAAACCTTGTAACGAAAAGAGAAATTGCTTAAAATGAGAAATTTCTCATTTTGCCACATGGTTCTAAACTTTTTTATGCTAGAATACCTTCATTATAAAAATTGTTAGTGCTTTTGCCTAGATGTTTTCATAGTCGTCTGCTGCAGGTTTCTTGTATCCGGAAAGGGTTAATCGTGATAACAACAATTAAGGTTAAGGGTTACTAGTAAGCAGGTCGGTTACCTTTCATTAAATTCCATCTTTTGTTGGGTTTCAGGATAAAGGAAATATTGAGAATCAGGGAAACAGCCAGGATGAGAAGCAGGAAGGCCTAAAATTAGAAATCATAACAATCATGGGTTAATCCTATATCACATACCACTAATCTGTAGCAGACGACTTTGCAAACATCTAGACAACAAGAGTGCCAGTGCCGCCACAATATACGCCGCCACAAAATATAAAGATCAAGATCGGTCCTTTTAATTATTGCTTTTAACATGTCTGTATACATAAGCTCAAAATGAAGTCTGTGAGACCAGTTAGCTTTACTGGAAGAGATAAGGACCTGAGATCATGGTTGCCTGGGTAGTAGGTTCGATCGCAAAGTTACCTCCATTAATATACAATATTGCTTTAAGTAATTACATAAATCCTCCGGAATCAAGAAAATCAAAATACCTTTGGATTAATTATGTTAAAAACATACTCATTAAATGTGGACATATAAATATATGGGAAAGTCACTTGTTTCCAAACAATAAATGGCTCCAACTAAATGTTAAACAAAAACTCTCTGACTAAACGAATGGCTCTCAATATTAAACACCTCAAATAAGTGTCAAAATTACAGAATATTCAAAAACACGTTTGGTTATGAAACATATTTGATAAATACACCCCATACATTTTTAAAATATGTAATAAAATTCCGAACTAGAAATAACCGATTACCAGTTGAAATATCAAGCTGGGACAGAAATAATACTCAGTATAAACAATGTCCTTTGTGTAACCTTAATAACTCGATTGGGGATGAATTTCATTGACGCCGCGTGGGAGCGCGGCGTCAGTATGGGATAGGTTTTAATTTTGTACCATGGGGTGACGTAATCGAAAAGGGAGAAACCAATGTTATTATTGTTAAAAAAACCTCTGTTGTTTGATTGAAAAAAATAACCTTTATGAATCAATAAATTGTATTAACTGATTTAAGAAACAACAAGATACAAAATACGTTTGTCTTCTACCGTTATTACAAAACTTTATACACATTTAATTTGTATTTAATAACTTTTCCCCAACTGTCTAGGCTACGCTGTTTTTGATTGTTTGGTTTACGGCCCTGACCCAATTCATCAAAGCTCAGAGAAAAAGTTCACTTTTCCCAAACTTTCTAGGCTACGCGTTTTTAATTGTTTAGTTTACGGGCCCAAAATTCGCCGGATGTTTTTGCTTATTTATAAAAGTGTGTGAAGTTGGCAGAGCATTAGACGTTAGACATTAGACATTCAAAAAAAATATTCGAATGTCTTATTAGACGTTAGACATTCGATTAGACATTCGCTAATTTTGATTATCGAATGTCTAATTAGACATTAGACATCCAATTAGACATTCAGAAAAATCGCAAATGTTAAATATCGAATGTCTAATTCGACATTAGACATTCAATTAGACATTCGCAAATTACAAGATCTATAACCCAAATTCGTCGGAGGTCATTGTACATTCAAAAAACGAATGTCTAATTGGTCAGTTAGACATTAGACATTCGATTAGACATTCGCAAATTAAGGGATTTAGGTACCAAATTCGTCGGAGGTCATTGTACATGCAAAAAACGAATGTCTAATTGGTCGGTTAGACATTAGACATTCGATTAGACATTCGCGAATTACGATATTTAGGTTCCAAATTCGTCGTAGGTCAACGTACAATCAAAAAACGAATGTCTAATTGGTCAGTTAGACATTAGACATTCAATTAGACATTCGCAAATTAAGAGATTTAGGTACCAAATTCGTCGGAGGTCATTGTACGTGCAACAAACGAATGTCTAATTGGTCAGTTAGACATTAGACATTCGATTAGACATTCGCAAATTACTATACTTAGGTTCCAAATTCGTCAGAGATCATTGTACATTCAAAAAACGAATGTCTAATTGGTTAGTTAGACATTAGACATTCGATTAGACATTCGCAAATTACAAGATCTATAACCCAAATTCGTCGGAGGTCATTGTACATTAAAAAAACGAATGTCTAATTGGTCAGTTAGACATTAGACAATCGATTAGACATTCGCAAATTAAGAGATTTAGGTACCAAATTCCTCGAAGGTCATTCTACATTCAAAAAACGAATGTCTAATTGGTCAGTTAGACATTAAACATTCGATTAGACATTCGCAAATTAAGAGATTTAGGTACCAAATTCCTCGGAGGTCATTCTACATTCAAAAAACGAATGTCTAATTGGTCAGTTAGACATTAGACATTCGATTAGACATTCGCAAATTAAGAGATTTAGGTACCAAATTCCTCGGAGGTCATTCTACATTCAAAAAACGAATGTCTAATTGGTCAGTTAGACATTAGACATTCGATTAGACATTCGCAAATTAAGAGATTTAGGTACCAAATTCGTCGGAGGTCATTGTACGTGCAAAAAACGAATGTCTAATTGGTCAGTTAGACATTAGACATTCGATTAGACATTCGCAAATTACTATACTTAGGTTCGAAATTCGTCAGAGATCATTGTACATTCAAAAAACGAATGTCTAATTGGTCAGTTAGACATTAGACATTCGATTAGGCATTCGCAAATTACAAGATCTATAACCCAAATTCGTCGGAGGTCATTGTACATTAAAAAAACGAATGTCTAATTGGTCAGTTAGACATTAGACATTCGATTAGACATTCGCAAATTACTATACTTAGGTTCCAAATTCGTCAGAGATCATTGTACATTCAAAAAACGAATGTCTAATTGGTCAGTTAGACATTAGACATTCGATTAGACATTCGCAAATTACAAGATCTATAACCCAAATTCGTCGGAGGTCAGTGTACATTAAAAAAACGAATGTCTAATTGGTCAGTGAGACATTAGACATTCGCAAATTACGAGATTTAAGTACGAAATTCGTCGGAGGTCAGTGTACATCCAAAAAAAGAATGTCTAATTGGTCAGTTAGACATTAGACATTCGATTAGACATTCGCAAATTAAGGGATTTAGGTACCAAATTCGTCGGAGGTCATTATACATGCAAAAAACGAATGTCTAATTGATCAGTTAGACATTAGACATTCGATTAGACATTCGCAAATTAAGAGATTTAGGTACCAAATTAATCAGAGATCAATGTACATTAAAAAAACGAATGTCTAATTGGTCAATTAGACATTAGACATTCGATTAGACATTCGCAAATTAAGAGATTTATGTACCAAATTCATCAGAGATCAATGTACATTAAAAAAACGAATGTCTAATTGATCAGTTAGACATTAGACATTCGATTAGACATTCGCAAATTAAGAGGTTTAGGTACGAAATTTGTCTGAGGTCATTGTACACGCAAAAAACGAATGTCTTATTGGTCAAATTACTTGAACATATTGATAACTCGAACATATCGATATCTCGAACATACCGATGACTCGAACACATCGATATCTCGAATACATTGATAAAACGAATGTTTTTAACTTGAACATTTATTGACAAATCGAACATATCGATATCTCGAAACTTTCGATATCTCGAACTTTTTTTATTTTTTTTATTTTTTTTTATTTTTATTTTTTTTTCTTCTCGATATCTCGAACTTTCCAATAACTTTTCGATATCTTTAAAAAAAAAATTCTCGATATCTCGAACTTTATCGGAAAGTTCGAGATATCGACAAGTACGAGATATCGACAAGTTCGAGATACCGAAAATTTCGAGATATCGGAAAAAATATGGAAAAAAAAAGGGTAAGTTCGAGATATCGGAAAGTTCGAGATATCGAAAAAATATATAATTTTCTTTTTCGAAAAACTCGAGATATCGGAAAGTTCGAGATATCGAAAAAAAAAAAAAAAAAAAAAAAAAAAGATATCAATATGTTCGAACATTTCGATTTCTCGATTATTTTTTTTGATATTTTTTTTTCTCGTTATCTCAGAAATTTGCGATATCGTATTTTTTGTTTATATACTTCCGTTTTTAACTCCACTGGCTGAAAGCCAGTCGAGCTTATGTCATGGGGAATCGTCCGTCCTGCGTTCGTGCGTGGGTCCGTGCGTGAGTGCGTACTTACGAGAGTAATCTGGTTGGATAGTGTTTTTTCGTAAACCCCAGCCACCACCCTTATAAGACACTTTGATAAGTGTTTTTTTTTATACAATTGTGTTATGGGTATCTAATTAACATATTATTGCTATTTATTCCGTAAAGGGGGGATAATTACGGAATAAACCATGTGCTTGTTGGGTATACCCAACAAGAGAACATCAAAGGAAAACACCCAAAAAACGCCTTTTGGACGTACGTGCGTGCATGCGTGCGTCCGTCCGTCCGTAAACGTTTTGCTTCAAACTGTTTCTCCTACCTAACCACTGGACCAATTAGGATGAAACTTCATAGGAAGTATCCTCTCAATGATCTCTCCTTAGTTCCTCAAACTGTTTGGGATCCATGCAAAATTCTGGTTTCCGAAAGAAAAAACAATGAAGACTTAAAAAATCTTCTTCTCCTCCGTAGGTATCAGGCCGATTTTCAAATAATTGTGTAGTAGTGAAGACTTAAAAAATCTTCTTCTCCTCCGTAGGTATCAGCCCGATTTTCAAATAATTGTGTAGAAATGTTGCTTGGGTGACCTTCTTTCAGATTTTTTCGAGCCAAGTTGATTGGTCGAAAACTATGGCCGCCAGAGGGCAGAGCTATTTTTGCCTTATAATATGGTTATAGTGAAAACTTAAAAAATCTTTTATATATATATATATGACCCTCTATCAGATTCCTTCAAGCCATGTTGATTGGTAAAAAACATGGCAACCAGGGCGCGGGGCTGTTTGAAGATTTAATTGGCAGTGGAGCGATACTGGCCCTCTTGGGCCTCTTGTTGTTATCATACTTCTGATAAACACGAAGGAGAATATACTTCACCCTCTCCTTCCAAAGCTTGTGTCACACTTAATTTATAACTAGAGACATTACATGTTAATATTTAAGCACCTATGTGATGTTTTTTTTATCTAATTGATCTAGTTAGAGCAGATTTGAAACCGTGTATTGGTAAAAAATTAAGAAACTTCATGTTGTATGGTAACCTTTTATTATAGGCTATGGTAGCCAGGTGAGCAATATAGGCACATCTTGGCCTTTTTGGTTATGATAAAGGGACATTTGGCCTTCTTGTTCGAAATATTTACACCCTGTCTGTTTTCACACGTTATTTAAATGTACTGAACTACATCTGCTTCCTTTAAGTCATGCTTCAAAATCATGCGCGGCGTCCTTTGATGCTCTGCATCAAAATTCGTCTTGTTACTTATTAGAATGCAATTCCTTTAATTCGGAGAAGAAAAGATTTATAAATAATATTTTTTTCAAACGTCCGAATATCCATCTTTTCAAAAGTCTCATAAACATTAACACTTCGAATTTTGTGAAATATCGAAAACTTTACACATTCATAAAGGCAATCATAAATAAGTTTAAGAGGTAAAGTGATTTCTTTTGAGTATTCCGCCCTTTTCAGGTACCTTATTTGATTCTCCAGTCTATATTGTATTGTTAAATATGCTACATGTTAGTGCTTGTTTGGTACGCCTCGTTTATATATGTTTAAAATTATTTTGTGTTTATATTTCTCATATTGTCATGTATACATGAACTGAGATTATATTTAATAAAAAAAAACCTTGTTTCAGGATAAAGGAAATATTGAGAATCAGGGTAACAGCCAGGATGAGAAGCAGGAAGGCCTACAATTAGAAATCATGAAAAATCATGTGTTAATCCTATCACACATACAACTAATCTATAGCAGACGACTTTGCAAACATCTAGACAAAAATAATACTCCATAATTGAATGTAGAAATACTGAATAAGAGTAGAAAATATTTTGGCAAAAGGATAAATTTCTCATTTTGCTCTACACAAAAAACCATTTCAAGTATTTTCAAGCAGTTACATTGTATATCACTGCTGAATGTTCACCTTACTATGTATTTCCTTGCTTTCTAGTATCAGTAATCCATTTTGTCCAGGCCACTAGCTTCTTTCCCACATAGACTACTTTCAGCTCATTGCTGAATGGTCCAGTCCCAATTAGAATTTGGAGTATCATAAAAAGGTGAAATTTATCCCTTTTACATAATATTTTCAAACTTTGCCTTCTGTCAAGAATTTAAATAACCTCTATCATTGCATTAACAGCAGTTTTAATGAGCAAATTAGAACTACATTTAGAAATGTCCAAAGCAGGCAAATTCTAAACAAGAGGGCCAAGATGGCCCTAAATCAATGACCCAAGTGATAGTATAGTAATGTGTTACTGCTAATATTTGGGAAAATTCGATCAAGAGTGGGACTCAGACTGCAAGGACTGGTCACAGTAAATAAAACGGCTTATCAGTACATTTTGTAATAAGGCCGTTTTAAAAATCTCTGCACAATTTGAAATAGGGCCACTAAAGGAACATTCCTGAAGTTTGGTTGATATCAGTCCAATGGTTTAGGAGGAGATGTCATGATTAAAGCTAAAACAGTAAAAGTTCATTTTACCCCTCTTCTAATGCGTTTTGTTTTCAACCAATCAATTTGACTTGAACAAATTATATAGAGGGTCACTAAATAAACATTTTTGCTAAATGATATATTGCAATCAGACAATAACTTTAATAACAAGAGCCGTCCGTAAGACAGCGCCCTCAACTGTTTTGTTTTGTGCCAATAAAACAACAAAAATTGCAGTAAAAAGCAAATCAAAAATCTCAACAATTCTTGACAGACTTACGTCCTCTTGTCTACAGATAGCGGTCATGGTGGTAAACAAGTATTCCAAGTTTCACAGCATTGTACTAAAGGGTAAAGTCAATAATTGGATTTTACCCAGATTCAATGTTCATGTATTTTCTAAGTCTCTTGTCTGTTAATGAATGTAAGGATGGTGAACAAGAATTGATGGTTTAAAGGCAATATCTTTAAAGGTTTTGAAAAAAAGCTGGGTGGTATGGAAAATATAATCCAAATTCAATGTATTTTATAAGACGAAAAAGGACAAAACCTTCACAGATGTATATACTCTTGTCTCTTGATGGAGGTTATGATGGTGAACAAGTATTATAAGTTTCAAAGCAATATCTTTAATGGTTTTGAAAAAAAGTGAGGTGGTACAAAAACATTAACCAAAGTTTAATGCCAACGCCCAGGCGAGTAGGATAGCTGGCCTTTTCTTCTAATAGTCTTATAAAGTTTTTCATTTTGCCCCTTTACTGATGCTGTCTGGCTGCCATTTTTTTCAACCAATTAATTTGGCTTGATTTCCTTTTGTAGAGTGTCACACATGGAACAGTTCTACCAAATTATCTTGGTATCGGAGATTTTTATTAAAGTTTGGGCATTTTTCTCCCTCAAGCAAAGTTATGTATAGAATAAATATATTTGAAAGAGTACCACCAAAGAAACATTCCTATTAAGATTGGTCGAAATTGGTCCAGTGGTTTTAGAGGGAATAATCGTTCTGATAATCATTCTGAAAAAATTTCAGCATGGTCAAGTTAAAAATGCGGCTTCGAGGTATTAGCAAGATTCTCCTACAATTTGACCCTGTGACCTAACATGACCAAGTTTCGAACATGGCCAAGATTTAATAGGGATGTATGTTCTGATAAACTTTTGTGAAGATTGGAGGCAAAAAGTGGCCTGGAGAGTGTTAACAAGGCAATTATTGACGTCGGACGACGAACAAAAGGTGATCACAATAGCTCATCTTGTGAACTTTCTGCTCAGGACAGGTGAGCTAAACAAGAGCTGTCAGAGGACAGCATGCTCGACTTTTTCGTGCTTACCAATAAAACAAAAAAATATTTTGGGTGGTACAGAAAACATAAGCAATTACTTTATCATACTATGTATAAGCAAAGTACTATTTAAGTCGTTAAAGGGTCCTAATTCTTACAAAAACCTTCACTGAATTATGCACTCTTGGCTGTTGGTGGATGAATTGATGGCAAAAAGATATTGTAAGTGTTTAAGCTATATCTCTAATTGTTTTGAAAAAGAATTGATTTGGTATGAATAACTCAACCAAAATTCTAAATCGAAAGAGGGCCATAATTCTTTAAAAAAAACTTTGACAAAGTTATGTACTCTTGTCTGTGGGTGAAGGTAATGATGGTAAATAAGTATTGTAAGTGTGTAAACTATATCTCTAATGGTTTTGAAAAAAAATGGGGTGGTACGAAAAACTTAAACCAAAATTCTAAGTCAAAAAAGGGCCATAATTCTTTAAAAAAATGACAGAATTATGTACTCTTGTCTGTTGATGGAGGTAATGATAGTGAAAAAGTGTTTTAAGTGTATAAGCTATATTTCTAATGGTTTTTCAAAAAAGTGGGGTGGTACGGAAAACTTAACAAAAATTCTCAGTGGAAAAAGGGCCATAATTCTTACAAAAACATGGACAGAGTTATGTACTCTTTGTCTGTTGATGGAGGTAATGATGGTAAATAAGTGTTGTAAGTTTCAAAGTAATATCTGTAATGGTTTTGACAAAAACTGGAATTGGTACAAAAAACTTAACCAAAATTCTAAATCGAAAAAGGGCCATAATTCTTACAAAAACCTTGACAGAGTTATGAACTCTTGTCTGTTGATGGAGGTAATGATATTAAATAAGTATTGTAAGCGTATAAGCTATATCTCTAATGGTTTTGCAAAAAAGTGGGGTGGTACGAAAAACTTAACCAAAATTCTAAGTGGAAAAAGGGCCATAATTCTTAAAAAAAAACATGAACAGAGCTATGTACTCTTGTCTGCTGATGGAGGTAATGATGGTGAATAAGTGTTGTAAGTTTCAAAGTAATATCTGTAATGGTTTTGACAAAACCTGGAATTGGAACAAAAAACTTAACCAAAATTCTAAATCGAAAAAGGGCCATAATTCTTACAAAAACCTTGACAGAGTTATGTACTCTTGTCTGTTGATGGAGGTTATGATGGTAAATAAGTATTGTAAGCGTATAAGCTATATCTCTAATGGTTTTGCAAAAAATTGGGGTGGTACGAAATACTTAACCAAAATTCTTAGTGGAAAAAGGGCCATAATTCTTACAAAAACATGGACAGAGTTATGAACTCGTGTCTGTTGATGGAGGTAATGATAGTGAAAAAGTTTTGCTAGTTTATATCTGTAATGGTTTTGAAATAAAAGTGAATTGGTACAAAAACCTTAACCAAGGTGTGACACCAACGCCGACGCCGGGGCGAGTAGTATAGCTAGCCTTTTCTTCGAAAAGTCGAGCTAAAAACTGAAAGAAACTTGATTTTGTTATATTTGTACCATGTTTCAAAAGCAGAGTACCCTTAAATTTCATATCAAACAAGATGTAAGACAGCATAATATCAAATAATAGTTGATTGAAAACAGAGTAATTTATACAAATGAATTTCTGCACTTCAAAGTTAAAACAAACAATCAGAATCAAAATCTGGATACCTACCAGTAACAGTTTTCTTTTCCAAGACCGAATTTTCATATTCACAATTATCAATTTCTCACACATAGGTATACAATCTAAACTATTTTACAATTTCTCACATACAAGAAGTATAACCTGCACAAAGTTATTACATCCTAAAGGTAGTTGTCATGGTATTTTGCTTTAACCCTTTCCCTCATGCGCCACTTCTGCAGCATATGATTTTGAACATATTTTGTAAACAAATAGAAAATCTCTATAATTGAATGGATGACCTATGACTAAAAGTGGAAACATTGTGGCAAAAGGAGAAATTGCTTGTTTTGAGCAATTTCTTCTTTTGTCACTATGTTTTCAAAAAGCTGTCTGCTGCAAGGTGTCAAAAAGAGTCTATATAAGGGAAAGTGTTAACATTTATCCTAACCCTCAAACAGACAACATTTGATGCCTTTGCAGAAGTACAATTTTAGAATGCAATGGAAAAAGTAGAAATTGCTAAAGCTTAAGTTTGATTATGAAGATTAAGCACCACATGATAACTCCAACAATATATGAGACATAATGTCTGTGTCACGTTATGAGCATTTCCTCCTTTTGCCAAAATGTTTTCAACTTTTTTTAGTAGTTGTTCTTTTATTATATAAAGTTTTCATATTTGTGCCTAGAAGTTTTCAAAGTCATCTGCTGTAAATTTAAAGGGTCAACCCTTTCCCTCATAAAACAAATCTGCAGCAGGCGACATTGAACACAACTTATCATCAAAAATGTGAAAAAAACCTCTATATAATATGAAGGTAAAGTTACTGACATAAGTTGAAAACATTGTGGAGAGGAGAAATTGCTCGTTTTGAACTTGTCACAATGTTTTCAAAAGTCGTCTGCGGCAGAGGCGTCAGAAAGCGTCTATAAGTTGGAAAGGGTTATACTTAAAGAAACAATATCAGTCAAAATTACTACCTAAATACCTAAAATAATTATCAAAAACCTATAACCAATACTCTTAGGATACACATCTTTCTCTGCTCACCCTGTACCACAACAAATCTGAAGCAGACGACTGTGGACAAACATATGAAAAATCTCATCACATGAAAGTACTTTCATTAAATACTGTTACAAACATTGTGACAAATGGATCAATTAGATATGATAACCATTTTCTCCTTTTACCACAATGTTTTCAAAAGTCCACTGCTGCAGCCGTGTCACACTAACCAAGTTACCTGATGTGATATTTTGCAATGACTTTGCTTTAAAAATATCTGAAGAAAATACTTAAAATCTAGAAATACAATTCTTTTCAATAATTATATTCAGAGATTGTTTCT
Source organism: Serripes groenlandicus (assembly GCA_031761405.1). Lineage (NCBI taxonomy): Eukaryota > Metazoa > Mollusca > Bivalvia > Cardiida > Cardiidae > Serripes > Serripes groenlandicus. The sequence goes on from JASEVX010000010.1 coordinate 29,084,569, forward strand.
TTATTTGTGTCTGTATGCATTCAATATTGACGGCAATTGTGTGGTGTATGGGAAAGGGTTTATGTGCACAGGGTACATTTTGAAGGGGGAAAAAATCTTATCAGTTATCACAAAATTTCAAAGTATCAAGAGAAGTATAAGATCGTTTTTTATAAATATACATAAATTGTGTTATCTACAATATAATGCATGGTTAGCCCTCTCCCTCATATAGACGCTTTCTGACGCCTCTGCAGCAGACGGCTTTTTGAAAACATAGTGACAAAAGAAGAAATTGCACAAAACGTGCAATTTTTCCTTTTGCCACAATGTTTTCCACTTTTTGTCATAGGTTATCCATTCAATTATGAAGATTTTCTATTTTTTGACAAAATACGTTCAAAGTCGTCTGCTGCAGAATTGCCGTATGAGGGAAAGGGATAAGATTACAATAAAACTTACAATCTATTTTCCCTTACTATATATCATTTTTGAATAGTCTTGCAAATGTTGTGAAATGTAGAAATGCTCATCATGAGCAATTTCTCGTTTAGCTAGAATGTTTTCAAAATACATCTGCAATTGGGAAAGGGTTAAAAATCTTCTCAATCTTATTAAAAAGCATCATGTCATATTGGGGCCATGGGCAAATCATGGAAAAGATAGATGTGTATCAAAAACATTCTCTCGGTTTGAGCAAAGCTCCAGGAAATTCAGCCTAAGGACATTTTTGACCAGTTGAGGTCTAGATCAACCTGCACATCTGTAAAGTTCTGTTTGCTCATTTAGTCACATAAGCTTTTAAACCTTTCAAACTTGCAAACACATTTTGACAAGGGTCATTAGTCAAAAATTAACTCACTATTACCATATAATGCAAAACAGCCCTGCTTCAACATGGCTTAAAGGAATCTCATACAGGATCACCCAATGAACATTTCTGCAAAATTATTAAAACATCTGTTTCATACTTTCTGAGGAGATCTAACATTTTTTTAAATTTCACTATAGTACTTTTGGACAAGAAGATTTTTAAAGTTGTGTTCATTATCAGGAAAATAAGATCTGCCCCCTGGCGGACACGTTTCTCAATAAATATAACTAATTGGAACTTTCTTGGTAGAGGGTCCTCCAATGAACATATCTGTCAAATAATTTTCAAATCTGGCTAGTACATTTGGACAAGAAGTTTTTCCTTTGAACAATTTTGAAAGGGGACCACAGCCAAGGAACATCCCTGTAAAGTGCTATCAAAATTGTCAAAAAGCGGTTTAGCAGGAGATGTCATTTGAAGTTAAATATTGAAGGACGACAGATAAAGCTCGCCATGAGCCACTGGCTCAGGTCAGATGAAAATGAGACAAAAGGAGAAATGATCATAATATTAACGCAATTTTCAACTCTATTAAATGATAGAACTTTCAATGTTACAGATTTTCCATATTTTTGCATTAACATTTTTAAAGTTGTATGCTGCAGATTTATTGTATGTGGGGAAAGGGTTAAAAGAAAACAATATGAGAAATTGAAAAAGTCAGGGCTCAAAATATCTATGAAATAAAAGTACACATATTATTATTGAATAGAGTTAAAAGCTTTGGTGTGAAGAGTAACGGTCAAATTGAGTAGCCTTTGTAAAGTTTTTAACCCAATACCAACCGAATAGGATATCAACTCAATAAGATACAAACCCAATAGGATACCAACCCAATAGAATACCAACCCAATAGGATACCAATCCAATAGGATACCAACCCAATAGGTTACCAACCCAATAGGATACCAACCCAATAGGATACCAACCTAATAGGATACCAACCCAGTAGGTTACCAACCCAATAGGATACCAACCCAATAGGTTACCAACCCAATAGGTTACCAACCCAATAGGATACCAACCCAATAGGTTACCAACCCAATAGGATACCAACCCAATAGGATACCAACCCAATAGGTTACCAACCCAATAGGATACCAACCCAATATGTTACCAACCCTCAAGTCTTCAAAGTACCCGGCTGTAGAGTATCTGGGGACACTTAACGGAAAATACGAAAATACACGGACAATCCAGGGAAAATCCCCGGAGTATTCGGACAACTTTCCAGGGATACTTTGGGATGATATGATACTTTCCATGGACACCACAGTAGTCGCAGTTTCTGTAAAGAATCCCCATAAAATCTACAGCTGGGCAAATTGTAAAAATGTTTGCATAAATCATTTGAAAATCTTCACAAAGGGAATTGTAACTTTATATCAGAGAGGAAAACATTTTAGGAAAAGGAGATATAAGCAATTACATATTTTCACCCAATGTTTTCAAGACTTGTCTCCTGTAAAGGCATCAAAAAGACATCTGAATAACAAAACTAGTAAATTTCAATTCGTGTAGGGCACAGCTCAAAGGTACGCGTAGAAATAAAAGCATGAACCAACTTTTGAAAACATTGTTGCAAATGCAGCAACAGAAGAAAGGTTGCTCTTCAAAGAGTCATTTGGGCTATTTAACAGCTTTCTACTTGTTTATTTAACACTTCCCCACATTCAGAAAAGGACTTTTGAAAACATTGTGACAAAATGAGAAATAGCTCCTTTTGCCATGATAGATTCAGCTCTATTTCTTAAAGAGGTTTTCTATTTTTTCCTTGGATTTGAAATTGTTGTTAAACTCCTTTGCTGAAGATTTGTGTATGTTGGACAGGGAATGACATGTCCCTTTGTGGAGTTTATACAAATTGGTCATAAGAGATATCAGTCATCCATAACTCAAGTCTAGAATGTTCCAAATCGTGTATCATATCTTCGTATATAAAACCTTCAGTAGCCAAATGGTTAGAATGTCCGCCTCGGGAGAGGAAGACAAGGGGTTGTATCCCTGGTCAATCATACCATGTAGTGTCTTCCCTCCTTAACCTTTTCCCACTTGTAGCCGGACAGTGACGCATCTGTAGCATTGCCTGTTGAAAACATTGTGACAAAATGAGAAATTGCTCAAAACAGCAGACGACTTTTCCCACAACGGTTTCAACTGTTTTAAATATTTATACTTTCGATTACAGAGATTTGTCATATTTTTGCCTGATGTTTTCAAAGCCGTTTGCTGCAGATGTTTTGTATGTGGGAAAGGGAGCGTTAAAATAGATAGACCTCATTATCCAAGTCATTTAGCCTATAGCAAAATACAACTAGATACATTTTTGTCCAGATATTTTAAAATCATCTGCTGTAGGCATTTCATATATGGGAAAGGGTTAAGATATTATCTTTTCTACCAATTCCAATGTATGGACTCGCACCATTTGACAGTGCTGACCTGAGAGGAACAAAGTAACATATCTTAAGGCAGTGATCTGGAGACTAAACTTAAATTTGCCTGATATAATACCTTCAGAGTCCTCCTGCATTGAAAACATTGGAGGTAAATATGATGTTGAACTTGAAAACAAGAAGTAAACAATTCTGAAACAGGGTGAAAGGAATTGTAAAAAAGGGGAGAAATTGCTAAAATATAATTATTTTCCATGTTTTCAAAAATGTGCAGTTAAGGTGGAATCATACCTTTGATATAACGTCGTTATAGACATCAAAACGTATGTTTTTTGTGACAATAACAGTGTGGTTAAATAACTCGCTACTACTGTCTTGTTTGAACTGGTAGTCAAACATTAATAACACCGAATTATAAAGAATAAAGTTATCTGTGGCATTATATAAATTACATGTATCTGCCATGACGATTCAGATAACAATACCCGATTTTGAATGAAAAATTACCCGAGAGATTATTTTAAGAAGTTCATATCATAATGATCGCCCTTTCTACAACACGTTATGAGAATTTCGCGAACATCTGTGGATTAAGTAAATCAAAATGCCGTTTTACCGATGTCGCGCGTCGGAATGCACATTACGATATTTTAACTGATTTTTGTTTCACAATACTGAATCATCAATGTTATGGTTTGATGAAATCTACTCCCTACACAAAATGTATCTTTTAATTTATTTCTTCCTTAATAGTTATTTTATTTCAAATTATACAGTATATAAATAGACATAAAACAGGATACAGGATAATCATACTTGGAAATCTGTTTATATATGTTATACATGTATATATACGAGGGGTGATCCAAAAGAAATAGGACTTTCCTAGTAATTATTGTATCAGTTAATATATATTTAGGAAAGTCATACCATATGTATATTTGTTTTTGCTCTACCTTATGGCGAATTAATATTTCTATTTTATAGTTTAGTTATAAATCGTTGTCATAGAAACGAGTTGAGGCATAGGCGGGCCACAACGTAATTTTAGTACCAGTTTAAGCTGTGTTTATTTCACATAAAGACAAATTAACACAAGATAATGAAAATTTGCAATTGTTGTTATGTTGCTCTTATTACAAGGGTTTAATGTTTTTGTTCCAAAATAACCATCAAAATAGTAAAGTTGTTTAGCGACGTGCAAGAACGTCCCGTACAAAATGACGTCAAATGAACAATTGAAAAATGCTAAACATTATAATTATATCACAATGTAAACACAAATCAAAATCAACATTTGAAATGTTTATTCAGTGAAGTTCACCAGGAGTCAAGCAGTCACTAGCGATGTATACATACATATATCTTTATGGTTGGGGGGCAGAACTCAGTGGGAAACTAATGTCACTTGCAAAAGAGCCCGTTCTGATGTTGATAGTGTGAGTGTAGTTTTCCCCATACTAATTATCATTTATTACACATCACATGTTACGCATTTCGTTGAACAAAGTTTATGGAATGTCTTTAAACAATGGCTTCTGGGGAAGTTGATGCAATAATTGAGTTGATATAACTGTGGAAATATTTATTCACGTTTTCAAACCTACTCGCTTCTATTCAAACGGCGACGTCGACGCTACTACGCCCGCCCCCATTGTACCTACAATTTTCGAAATCTCCCAAAAATGTTGTTTCAAATATGTGTCATGTATGTAAGAGAAATGTTGACTGTTGAACAAAACAAGGATTATTTTTTGCAAGTTTGATTTGTGTCGATATTATAACAAAATTCCTATTACTTCTGGATCACCCCTCCTACATATTTGCTGCGTAACAAACTGCAATGTTATAATCTTCGCATGAATAAGTATCAACCCGTCACTACTCATTAAATCACGAAAGTTATATATGGTTGCATTACGTATGCACAATTGTCGCGATATGACTTGTCCGATGCAAAGTTTTCTGACAAGTTATCAGTTATAATGCTTTAGTTTGTTTGCGGGAAATATTTTCTTTATTATTTTCATGCAATTGTGCTATTCAATATATGTTAAATTTTTTCAAATGAAGATGTATATCGGCACGGTCTCCAGCATAGTTTGGTAACAACCCGATATGTCTGCTGTGGTGCTATAACATCGTTGTATGCATTATGAATTTGCAAGTTTGATCATTTTACGAGAAACAGAATAACAATCAATTACTATGAAACAAAGTATCGATCAGTTACTATGAAACAAACAATCCAACATAAACCAAAATATCAATCAACAAATATGAAACAAAGTATCGATCAATTACTATAAACCAAAATATCAATCAAACTGGCATTTTGTCGAGAATGGGAAAATGCATTTTTTTAAACTGTTATCTGAAATACGTAACAAAACAAAACAAGAGTTGTCGGAGGACAATATAGCTCGCCTATCAGGGCCATCGTCTATCAGGGCCTACTTCAGAACAGTTATAGCATTAGGTAAAGTCACACAGTATCACCTATTGCAAGATAAAACACCTTTTCAATACTTCCATGCAAATGTTAACCAAGTCCATACAGGCCTTTTAAATCTGTAAATTGGTTTATATACGATGTATGCCAATAGTGAACATAATACCGAAGACTTACAGTATCAGTATCAGATAAAACCACACACTATTATTTATTGCAAGATATCACAAATTTTCAATACTTGCATGCAAATCTTAACCTGGCAACGCTGATACCAACGCCATACAAGGTCCCCTAATGATCCTGAATAAGTGTGTGAAGTTTCAAAGCAACAGCATACACAGTGTCTGAGAAAAAGCCTTGCACGCAAAGGTTTGACCAAAATTCTAAGTCGAAAAAGGGGCACAATTCAGTCAAAATCCATTCCAGAGTTATGGGACTTGACATACAAGGTCCCCTTATGACCCTGAATAAGTGTGTGAAGTTTGAAAGCAACAGCATACACAGTGTCTGAGAAAAGGCCTTGCACGCAAAGGTTTGACCCAATTTCTAAGTCGAAAAAGGGGCACAATTCAGTCAAAATCCATTCCAGAGTTATGGGACTTGACATACAAGGTTCCCTAATGATCCTGAATAAGTGTGTGAAGTTTCAAAGCAACAGCATACACAGTGTCTGAGAAAAGGCCTTGCACGCAAAGGTTTGACCAAAATTCTAAGTCGAAAAAGGGGCACAATTCAGTCAAAATCCATTCCAGAGTTATGGGACTTGACATTCAAGGTCCCCTAATGACCCTGAATAAGTGTGTGAAGTTTGAAAGCAACAGCATACACAGTGTCTGAGAAAAGGCCTTGCACGCAAAGGTTTGACCAAAATTCTAAGTCGAAAAAGGGGCACAATTCAGTCAAAATCCATTCCAGAGTTATGGGACTTGACATACAAGGTCCCCTAATGATCCTGAATAAGTGTGTGAAGTTTCAAAGCAACAGCATACACAGTGTCTGAGAAAAGGCCTTGCACGCAAAGGTTTGACCAATCTGGCAACGCGGACGCCAACGCCAACACTAACGCCAACGCCAACGCCAACGCCAACGCCAACGCGGACGCCGGGGTGATAACATAAGCTCCCCTATTTCTTCGAATAGGCGAGCTAAAAATGAAAAATACAATGTGTGATAATTATACTTTTTAAAAAGAACATCAGTTCAACATCGAAGTTCACAGATCAAGTTCAAAATCGTTTATTGGCATATAAACATATGCCAGTGTACATCTTATGATTATCGTATACAGGAGGATCAACATATTTACAAAGTAATAATTAAGAAGTAATTTGGTTATCTCTTTTACAGTTGGCAAGGTATACACATTTATTTGATTGAGACTCGATATCAAACATTTAAATTTAATTGTATTAGGCCAAGTGTAGTAGTATTTAGGCATGTATAACATCCTCAGGTCTCTATATAATGGACAGACTAATACAAAGTGATATTCATTTTCAATAGTGTTACAATTACAAACAGTACATTTCCTTTCATCTCTTTCTAAATGTATATGTCTACCTACTTCGATTAACAGTTTTGTGAGAAGAACACCTGAATCTTGTCAGAGCTATTCTATGTTTTTTTTATTTTCAATAAATGTAAGATATTTTTCGTATGTGAAACAATGTTTGAATGATCTGTAGGAGTCTAATTTGCTATTAGCGTCGAGGTACGCAAACCAGCTTTGTAGATAATTATCATAAATTCGACTTATTACAATATTTAGGTTTGCACTAGATGTGTCGGGTATAACATTCAAATATGATAAACCTAAACTATTTATTAGTTTTTGTAAGTTTAATTTCCACGCATTCACGGCATTTCCATGAGTGTCACTCATGTTATATATTTTAAACAAGAGGGAATCAGGGTATTTACATATCTTATACCAGTATTTAACAATAGCTACGCTTCTCAGTACATGTAATAGAAATCTCCCGGTTTCACCGTACACTGTTGTGTTAGCGGTTTTTGAATTTACAGATAATATTTGCTTTAAAAACTTTAAATGAACTCGTTCGATGTCAGGGGGCTTATGGAATCCGCAAGTTTCTGAAGAATACATTAACATAGGTAGAACCAAATAATCAAATAATTTTACATATTTAATAGAACGGCCGCAAACAACGTATTCAAAGAGAACAATGCTTTCAACCCTTTTCCTGCCAGATTCGTTTGGGTAACACTAAATTTACCATTTGATGCTAATGTGCAGCCAAGGAAGTTAAATTTGTTAACAACCTGACGAATATCAAAGAAAACAGTTAACTGACCTTTAACCCGTATGCAAGATTTTATAATTGTGTACATTACCTTATTATTTTGGAAGATGCTCCTGTTTGTAAAAGTTTTACCCGAAGAGCTTTGTGATTAATAGTATCGAAAGCTTTTCTTAAGTCAACAAATGCACAATATAATTTATTTTTTTCAATATTTAAAACTTTGTCAATTATGAAAGATAAAATAAATATTCTATCGGTCGTGCTTTTACCTTTACGAAAACCAAACTGAAAATCATTTAAAATATTAGTGTTCTGCCCACTGTCTAAGCCTTTTGTCAATAATACAAGTACATATCTTTGAAACTATGCTAGTAAGTGTTAAGCCTCTATAATTATTCAGATCGTCAATATTACCCTTTTTAGCTCGTCTGATTTTTTGGGAAAAAAGACGAGCTATTGTCGTCACTTGATCGTCGTCGGCGGCGTCGTCGTCTGCGGCTGCGTCGTCGTCGTCTGCGTTGGTTAAGTTTTGCGTTTTGGTCACTTACATGGAAACTATCAAACATAATACTTTGAAAACTTGTTCATCTAATACCCTTCTTCACATTGCATGCTAAAGATGCTGAGTGTGCTCTGTTTGTTGGGGTAAAAAACATCAATTTTGATGTATTTTGGTTGATTTTGCGAATTGGCGGTGTTGTTTACGTTTTCCGTTTAGGTCACTTAACATGGAAACTGTCAAACCTAATACTTTGTAACTTGGAAAACTTGTTTATCTAATACCCTTTTTCCACATTGTATGCTAAAGATGCTGAGTGTGGTCTGTTTTTTGGGTAAAAAACATAAATTTCGATGTATTTTTGCTGATTTTGAGAATTGGCGGTGTTGGTTATGTATTCCGTTTAGGTCACTTACATGGAAACTATCAAACCTATTGTATGATAAAGATGCTGAGTGGGCCCGTTTTTTGAGGTAAAAAACATAATTTGTTATGTATTTTTTTCGATTTTGAGAAATGGACATAGTTGGTTAAATTTTGCGTTTTGTTTCTTTCATGGAAACTATCAAACCTATTACTATAAATATTTGAAGAACTTGTGTATCTAATAACCTTCTTCACATTGATTGATAAACATGATGAGAAAGCCTGTTTTTTGGGGTAAAAGAAATCAATTTTGATGTATTTTGGTCGTTTATGAGAATTGGAAAAGGTTTCTTCATATTTTGTTACATTGATTTCAAATTTTTCCCAAACAATAAAAACATAATGTACTTCAACATATTATGAATATCTTAAATCAGATTGTGTTTTGGGGGTCAAGGTCACTGTAACTTAAAATAGGAAAATAGTAATATATTTAATATTTTTAGTTAAAGTTGACTTAATGTACCAATATCATTTGTCTGTCCATTGCATACACAAGACTCAGCTTATGATCGTTTACTGATTGTGACAGCCATCCAACGTGAAGATCTTTCTTATCATGTATATGAACTTGTATTTATTTCCACATAGTTAATTTTGTTTCAATTCTTAAATAGCAGTTGTGTGCGGTCATTATTATAGGTAGTAGTAGTAATTCTTTATTGCCTCCATATGTGGAGAGTACTATACGTATACAACATACAAGAAACATAGACAATTATACAGCAATGACAAAACATGAAACAAAAACATAGTAGTGCATATCATAACATATATACATATTTGCAATGGTAGTATAAATTAATGATTGGGTGAGTCGGTGTATAAAGAATGTAAGTTAATGCTGTGATTTATGTTTTGTGTGTGCAATTGTGACTGCTAGTATGTATAAGTATATACATGCGTACATACACACGTAGTTATGTACATGCATGCACATAACAGATACCCACATTTAGGTGCAATGTTTGGCTGTGAATCCTTGTCGAAACGAAAGTCAAGGAAAGACGGTGAAATGTTTATGTGTAAAATCCCTACATAGCAAACCTTTTCGAGAAAAGATTTAACAATGGGTATGATAGCTTTCATTCGTTTGGAGATGCTTGATTGTGTATATGGAAACATAAAAAAACAGATATATTTATATATAAACGCTTGAAACAATTATGTAAATATACGTTTGATACGGATATGTTACTATATCAAACTGTTATGCTCATATGAACAATCACATTTACGTACATTAATCAGTTAAATATACAGTTTCATTTGCTATTCAAAATGCAAAACAGGTGCTGTGGTATCATTATGATAAAGACATAAACACCAGGCTTTTACATAATGTATGAATATACTTTAAACAAATTTTAAAACAAATCACCCTGGAGTGGTCTACTAGTCGAAATGAGATGCAACCAGATAATAACTCCAAAATTTGCTCATGCGGTGTCATACTTATGAAATTATTATAATTGTCATCTCCAAGTGCTCTTGTTCGGAATTGGGATGATAATTCCTCTAGTCCATTCATTCGAATATATACTATTTTCAAACATATAATTGAATAGTTCACATAACAAAGGTGCAACAAGTTATTTTACTTCAATAAATATTTCAGGAATTAATAAATCTGTACCTCCACTTTTTACCGGTTTTCATAGATTGAATTGTGCGTACAATTTCCTCTTGTGAAAAAGCTATATCTAGTTCCTCGATATGTAAATCAACATCATTTTCTGAATCAGTTGAACAATTCAATTCTTCCGATGGTTCACAGTGTGAAAATAAATTCTTAAAGTAATTAACTAAAGAATTCATATTTATTCAAAGTCGTTAATGGAGTACTATTTTTAGATTAAACCTGTCTCAACTCACTCCAAACTTTGCCCGGGCTATTTTTCGCAAGAGTACTAAATTTACTCCGTTGTGTATTATGGTATTTTGATTTGGCTCGCTTTTTAACAAGACTATAATTTCGTTACATCCCCATTATAAAGTGAGCTGTTTTTTCGATAAACTCAATTTGAAACACGTAATTGTTTTCTTGCTCGAGAACAATCAGTATTAAACCATGGACTTTTAAATTCTTCTTTTTGTGTGAAATGCATGGACTTTTTTTGAGTACTCGTGCCAAAAATGGTGAACGCCGATTTGTAAAAACAATCACTTATTTTCCTTATACCGTCATCAATATATATATTTTTCGACTGTATTTGACTAACGATGTCATGCATAGTGCCTATTTGGGATTGAATCTAACTTTTATACTCTGCTGATCTCTCACTCTCCGAGATTAATTTACCACCCGGGCATGCCCCTGTATCAACAGATACTGGTGCATGCCCCGTTGCAAAGCCAACCTAGACGGGAGCGTGTGAAGAAAAGGATTGAAAATCATAAAGGGAAATAACTCATTACAACAAACAACATAATCAATTAAACTTTCCCTCTTTCTGAAATAAAAGTAAAGGCACCCGATTCCGCATCATCCCCCATTCTGACATTTACAATGTTAAAATCAGAAATAGAGCACAACTCTAAAAGTCTGATACCAGACGTACTAACTGTACTATCTTGTGAAGATCGTTTTGGAATATTAGGGAGAAAGTCGACAGAATCATCGTTAACTTATTTACTCTGATCTGGATCTGAGGAAATATAATCGTTTCTTTGACCACATCTAGCATTAAGATCACCTATAATTGAGACATTTCCTACTGATGAATATTTTCGGACATTTAATTTAAGGCTTTCTAAAAAGCCTATGTCATGTGCTGTATACTACGGGGAATTGCAAGGTGGAATATATGAAAAACATACATAAATGTCATTGTCAAGCATAAACATGTTTTTACAAATCCTAATCCATAGCATACCGTTGTGATCAATCTCTTTCACAACAAGGCTTCATTTTAGCTCCTTTTTGTAGAAGAGACTGATCCAACCGTGACCACGCATTGCTTTACTATTAGCGTTATATTTACGTGGTATACACATAGACTCGTATCCTTGCATTGCAAAGTTACCAAATTCTCGTTGCCATGTTTCGGAAAAGAACAATATATCATAACCTTGGACAAAATTCACAAAAGCATGATCATTCAGGCATGATCTCAAGCCTTCTACATTCCAAGAAATAATCTTTAGTTCACATTTTCTCCCTAACCCCTAGTAGCTCGATATGTTAGCGGCCTTCGGTCTTTTATCTATGACACCGTGTTTTAACGGACCCGTATATAGGTTAGTGTCTATATAGAGTTTATCTCTGACAAGGACTGCTTTTTTACCATTATTCCGTGCTTCAATCAAAACGGATATTAACCCTCTGCGTTTCTCCAACACTTCGTTCGGGTACTGATCTGTTTGAAGGGTGATTTCTTTAAATCATCTGTTTTAAGACTGCCTTTTATACACTGATTCGATTGAGTATTGCTGAATTTAGCCTTTATGGGTCTTGATTTGCTCTGCATGTATTGGCCTATTCTGTGGGTACGATCGATGCTTATATCCGTTTCCTGTATTCTAAGAATATTAGCACAAAACGACAATACCTGTTTCCGGCAGTCTTCAATATACGGCACGTTCTCGGTATCCGCAATATTGGCTGCACGTGGATGAGATGCGTTTTGTGTCTCCCGAGATCGAACCGTTAAAATTGTTATGCTCGGGTATGCCGAAAAATAGCATGTTGTCCCTCATTGAGCGGCATTTCAAATCGATTATTGCATCGGACAATGCTTCGTGCTTTTCTTGTACCGTTAGAAGTGCTCTTGTTGCATTTTCTAACAATGATTTGTTTGAATCAATACTTTTGGCGACTGCGTCATATTTATCTGATAATCATTTCTAAATTTCACCCGGGACACTATATTAATATAGTGTCCCTGATTTCACCGATGTTATTTTCCACTTTGTCAAAGCGCTTTGGGATGGCGTTCACTGATGTCCGAATAGAGCATTGTACATAAGTTAAATCGGACAATTTTTATCCATGTCATCAAATCTTTTCAAAATAGTTGAAAAGAAGTCAGCATTTCCTGTTGGGTCAAAACTGGAGAAGCCTAAGACAAATTCAAATAGGGGTAGGAGTATATGGATACGGTGGCGGCGTCATGAACTGGGGTGGGCTAAAAACTTGCCGCTAATTGGGTGTTTGTGTTTAGGCCGTTACTATTTACCGTTGTCTGTGTGTTTCTCTGTTCAGATTGCTTATCCGCCATCTAGAAGTAAACAAGTCAGTCAAAGGCACTGTAGTGGCGATCGTATAGAAAATCCTGCAAAGTAACATGCAGTATCTCGGGTTAGGCCTTGCGTTTTTCAATAATAGTGCACTCGGGTAAATTTGAGAAAAGCTGCAACTTTTGACAGTAGAAAAATGTTAGATTGCCAGAATATTGTCTTGGTGATTTTTATGTTACGTTCTAAAATTGGTCATGATATGTTCATCACCAGTTCGCTAGGCCATATTAAGATAAAATATTGTGTACACTTTATAAATGACTAAATTATCATAGAAAGGAGAGAAAACAGTATCCATTAGTTTGGTGTTTGTTTCAATGATGTCCGATATTGAACAGGTCTGTTCAATTTAGTTCCTTCACATTGAGGGTTTTCAGGTTAGTGAAGTTAGCCGGAACTCCGGCTGTATCAACCAGCCTGAACAGCGGGAATTCCGGTTACACAAGCTGTATTAACCTTCACTTTGGCACTTTCACCTGACACATGTTAGATGCCAGTTAAGCTCTCTAATTCGAACAGGACGGGTGCATCAATCCACCGTCCAATCCATCGTTCTCGAACAATAGACAAGCCAAAACGAGGGTAAAAGCCACTATGTCGGCTCAACTCCAGCTGCGATACATCCATGTGGACTCGGGCTAGCGTGTCTGGGAGCCAGTGTGACACTTTTACCGGACATATATGTCAGGATGCCAGTTAAACGCTCTAATATCGAGCATACAGACGGAGTTGGGCTACGAAAATGCCAACTTCATATGAACATTGCAGCAAGCTGCGATAAATCTGGGTGGAATCCGATGTCAGTTAAGCTCTCTAATTCGAACAGGACGGCTGCAAAGTCGGGATTTCTCGGGAAATCCCAACTCGGGCTGTGCATGGCAGCCGGCCGACGGAACTTTGCGAAACAGGATTTCATCCAACAGGTAGTCAGTTTGAGGTGCTTTCACCTGGCATGCATCAATCCACCGTCCAATCCATCGTTCTCGAACAATAGGTACGCCAAAACGAGGGTGTGAGCCACTCTGTGGGCCAAACTCCGGCTGGGTTTTGCAGCCGGCTTTTACCTGACATATGTCAGGATGCCAGTTAAACTCTCTAATATCGAGCGATATACAGCCAGAGTTGGGCTGTAGACTTGGCCAAAATGCCAACTTCATCTGAACATTGCAGCCAGCTGCGATACATAAGGTTTAAATCCGGCTAGTGTGACTCGGAGCCAGAGTGAGGCACTTTTACCTGGCAAGCATCAATTTACCGTCCAATCCATCTATCTCAAATAATAGGCACGCCAAAAATTTGAAAATCGACCCGACACTTTCGGAGAAGATGATTTTTTAAGTTTTCACTATAGCCATATAAGGCAAAATAGCCCCTACCCCCCTCCCCTGGCGGCCGTGTTTTTCGACCAATCAACATGGCTTGAAGGAATCTGATAGAGGGTCATCCAAGGAACATTTCTACAAAATTATTTGAAAATCTGCCAGACACTTTCGGAGGAGAAGATTTTTTAAGTTTTCACTATAGCCAAATAAGGCAAAATAGCCCCGCCCCCCCCTGGCGGCCATGTTTTTCGACCAATCAACATGGGTTGAAGGAATCTCATAGAAGGTCATCCAAGGAACATTTCTACAAAATTATTTGAAAATCTGCCAACTAGTTTTGGAGGAGAAGATTTTTGAAGTTTTTTTCATTTCGTTGCCATGGAAACAAGAATTCTGCATGGATACCAAAAATTTGAAGGAAATCTGGTGAGGTCATTGAGAGGATGCTTTCTGTAAAGTTTCATCCCAATTGACCCACTGGTTACTGAGGAGAAGAAGTTGATGCGCGACGGACGACAGACGCCGGACAAAAGGCGATCACAATAACTCACCTTGAGCAAAGCAAAGGTGAGCTAAAAATTATTTGAAAATTTGTCAACCTGTTTGGGAGGAGAAAATTGTTTAATTTTTTTTTCATTCAAATGTCATAGAAAACATAATTTTGCATGGATCCAAAATATTGAAAGATAATGACAGAATACTTCCTATTAAATTTCATCCCAATTGGCTTAGAGGTTACAGAGGGGAAGTCGTTTGAAGCAAAAAAAGTCAACAGACAGAAGTACTCACGACGTAGAATTCGCCATGACATAAGCTTGACTGGCCTTCAGACAGAGGATCGAGCTAAAAAAAACCGCTCCAGATGAGCAAACAAAAGAAACCAACATAAATAAATAAAACAATTCTTTTACTGGCTATTATTTGTCAAGGACATCAATATTCCCTAACCATTGTATTTAAATTGATACTGAATACTAGAATGATGCTGCAGAAAAACCAACCTTACAGCATTCAAGATCAGTAAAGATATAGATCGCCATGCAACACTCAATTCTACTATTGGTTTGAAATGTGATGTAGGTAAATGATCTATTAAACGGCAAGATACGTGAATTGTAATACTTTAGTAGTGCAATATATTTACCAATGGGTAGAAGAATTTAGTGCAAAATGTCATCTTTTTATTGTATCTTTCATTAATTGTCATTCATCCAGATCTACAAATCACTAATAAATATTTGAAGTGATTATGAAGATACTGTATGTAAGATTGACTGCGAAAATATTTTTAAACAATTTTATGACCAAAATAAGAGCCTTCATTGTACAGCATGCTCAACTATAAGAGTGCTAGTCAACATAAGGGAAAATAATCATTGAATTATTATGAATAATGCAAATACATGGAGCCCTGGAGGGTAAAGTAAACAAGAGGCCCAAGAGGGCCAGTATCGCTCCACGGCCATAAGGCAAAAATAAAATCTCCAAACAGCCCTGCCCCGTGGTGGCTATTTTTTTTACCAACCACCATGGCTTAAAGGAATCTTGTAGAGTGTCACCAAAGGAATGTTTCTGCAAAATTATTTGAAAATATGCCTGACACTTTCGGAGGAGAAGATTTTTTAAGTTTTCACTATGGTCATATAAGTCAAAATAGCCCCGCCCTCTGGCGGCCATGTTTTTCGACCAATCAACATGGCTTGAAGGAATCTGATAGAGGGTCACCCAATGAACATTTCTAC
This sequence comes from Serripes groenlandicus, assembly GCA_031761405.1. Taxonomy (NCBI): domain Eukaryota; kingdom Metazoa; phylum Mollusca; class Bivalvia; order Cardiida; family Cardiidae; genus Serripes; species Serripes groenlandicus. Next base: position 29,100,765 of record JASEVX010000010.1, read on the forward strand.
AAAATTATTTGAAAATCGGCTGAACACTTTCGGAGAAGAAGATGTTTTAAGTTTTCACTATAGCTATATAACGCAAAAAAGCCCCGCCCCCTGGCGGCCATGTTTTTCGCCCAATCAACATTTCTTGAAGGAATCTAATTAAGGTTCACACAAGGAACATTTCTACAAAATTATTTGAAAATCTGCCTGACACTTTTGGAGGAGAAGATTTTTTAAGTTTGCTCTTTAGCCATATAGGCAAAATAGCCCCGCCCTGTGACGGCCATGTTTTTTTACCAATCAACATGGCTTGAAGGAATCTGATAGAGGGTCACCCACGGAACATTTCTACATAATTATTTGAAAATCTGCTGAACACTTTTTGAGAAGAAGATTATTTAAGTTTTCACTATAGCTATATAAGGCAAAAAAGCCCCGCCCCCTGGCGGCCATGTTTTTCGCCCAATCAAAATTTCTTGAAGGAATCTAATAAAGGGTCACCAAAGGAACATTTCTACAAAATTATTTGAAAATCGGCCTGACACTTTCGGAGAAGAAGATTTTTTAAGTTCTCACTATTTTTTTCTTTCGGTTGCCATGGAAACCAAAATTTTGAATGGATCAAAAAGAATTGAAGGAATTTAGTAGAGGACATTGAGAGGATGCTTCCCATGAAGTTTCAACCAAATTGGCCAAGTGGTTAGGGAGAAGAAGTCGTTTAAAGGAAAAAGTTAACGCACGCACGCACGCACGCACGCACGACGGACAATTCGCCATGACATAAGCTCGACTGGCTTTCAGCCAGTGGAGCTAAAAACTGTGACAGTTGATTAAAGAAGCAATACCTCCGTTTCCTTTTGATACATCTAGTACTTAAAGAAATGTTAAACATGCTATGAAACTTTGACCTGAAAATTGTTATTTGCAAAAGGGGCTACTTAATTGCAGCACTTAATTTGTGAGACAAAAAACACAAGCAGTTCTAACTTGATACTCTTAGTAGTATCCAGATATTATAACTTGGTCTAAAATTTCAAACCTGAATTATTTTTCTATGGGGAATTTGCTTAAATGCAAGTAATAATTATGAGGATTGATTGATCAGAGGGCATAACTTTCAATGCAACAACCACAGTAGTTACAGAGACATAAGACTTGCACTAAAAGTAATTATTGCGATACATAACTTGTGACTCAAAAGACATAAGTAAAGTTTCAATGCAATATACCCATAGTAAATACGAAGTAGACAAAGAGTTTGCACTAAAACCAAACCTCATTTTTTTAAGTGGAAAGGGGAGGGCATTATTTTGCTTTAATGCAAGTAATTATGTGACTATGTAAATGGTATGCAGGGAACATATCAGAAAACGGGTTAGGTCAGAAACCAGCATTCTTTATCCTACAAGTTACTTATGAAAACATTGTGAGGAAAACATTCAGGTTTTACAGTTTCTTTGAACCCTTTCCTTATACAACAACAAGTCAGACAGTGAAGACTGGTAAAACTGGGAATGCATAGACTCGCCTGTCTTTACTGGAAATGCATGTTTTAAATTGAAATTGAATTTGTATTTGTATTTGTAACAATGATGTACTTATTTTGTACAAGTTAAAAATAAAGTATCTATCTATCTATAAATGAAAGATTAATTACTAAATAAAGTTATAAAGTTACAAACATTGTGGCAAAAGGAGAACTTGTTCATTATAAGTTATTTGCCACATTGGTGTCAAAATATTCCAATAAATTACATTTATAAATTTTAAACTTAATCTATAAAATATACAGAAATAAGAAACGATTAACAGATTCTATTATCTGACAGTAGATTTTCTGACAAAATCTAACAATGAATAACTAATATGTACAATATCACTTTACACAATAACGACGAGACAAATTATAAACAAATATCAAGGGAGTTGGTCCAAACACTTATTTGCTTTTATCAAGTCCTAAAATGGTTATGATTCACGCAACATGCAGTGTTAATGGATTTGCATTACAGAGTGTGTGAATGTACTTTGTCTGGCAATTTGGGTGTGATTGCCTCTCATATTATAGACAGACAATGACGACTGCACTGGCTCTCTGAAGTTTTAACCCTTTCCCTCATATGACAATTCTTCAGCAGACGACTTTGAACATATTTTGTCAAACAATGGAAAATCTCTATAATTGAATGGATAACCAATGACTAACAGTGGAAAACATGGTGACAAAAGAAGAAATATGAGCGTCTATAACGTCTATATGAGGAAAAGGGTTAATGGTAAGAAGATGCAATAAGACGGTCCCTGATTGCCAGACCCCTCTCAAAAGAATCGATGTTCGAATATTCACAGCCATATCTTTGAAATTTTACGGGCAAAAGGGATAACCCTTTCCTACATACAGACGCCTCTGCAGTAAAGGATTTTTTAAATCATTGTGGCAAAAGTAGATATTGCTCATGGTGAATAATTTTTCTTTTTGCCACAATGTTTTCAACTCTTTTCAATAGTTAAACATTTATTTTTAGACATATTTTACAATTTTTGTATTCAGATGTTTTTAAACTCATCTGCTGCAGATTTGTTTGGCAAAGGGAGCAATTTCTCCTTCTGTTACAATGCTTTCAACATTATTCAATAATTGTTCTTCCATTTATAGATTTTCCATATCTGTGACTAAACATTTCCAAAGTCCTCTGCTGCAGATTTGTTGTTTGGGGATAGTGATATCACTTTACCCCCATCCTTACATATCCTGTGATGATTCTACCTATATATTCAGTTCCACTATTTACAAGTAAAATACAGAATGGACCGTATACTGACACGTATACTCGATATGATATATAAAGATTATCTTCTTTGAAAATGTCTCGGAGGGTAAAAGTATTTTAGGTAGATGTGTGGCACCATTAGAACTTCATCCAATCCTAGGCAGTCAGTGAAGACTTAACCTTTTCCAAAAAACAATAAATCTGCAGCAGATGACTTTGAAAACCAATGAACAAAAACATGAAAATCTCCATAAATAAAAGTTAAATTATTAAAAAGAATTGAAAACATAGTGGCAAATGGTGAAATTGCTCATTATGAGCAATTTCTGCTTTGCCACAATGTTTTTGAAAGTCGTCTGCTGCAGAGGCGTCAGAAAGTGTCTATATGTGGGAAAGGGTCTGCACTTATACGGACTCAACATGAGTCTTAACAGTTTACAGATTCAATAACACCCATTTCAACTTGAAATCAATAACACCCATTTCAACTTGAAATGACTCATCTATATACATCCAACAATAACAAATATTACATGTAGTCATCTCTGAATGGGAAAATCTGTGCAAGCAACTGTAGATATACAAGTATGTCAAGAAATTGTCTAAACGTTTTTTAAACTCTTTCCCACATACAGACGCTTTTTGATGACTCTGCAGCAGACAACTTTTGAAATCATTGTGGCAACGGGTGAAATAGCTATATCAATCATTTATAGTCATCTGCTGCAGATTTATTGTATGTTGGAAAGTGTTAGAATTCTCAACAAAACTCCCACGTCCCTATAAAGCTATATATTCCTGTAATAAGCATTATTCCTCAAAACTATTGCACTTGAGTAAGTCTGTTTGTAGAACTGTATTCTATTTGTTTGATGGTTTCTCTTCTTTCTTTTTCGGATCTTCTAAGTATATTGGTTTAACGTCACCGGGTTTAAATTTTCTGAAGTGAATATACAATACATGTATCTATAAACATTGAATAGTAACTGTTAACTAGATACAATATTTTGGAGTCCTCTGCATTGAAAATGTTCTGTGAAAACAATTGTGGCATCTCTCAAATTAGCAGGTGAAATCTTTTGAACAGTTTCTCTTTTTCCCACAATGTTTTCAAAAGTCACCTTCTTTAAAGGCATCGAATGTCTATAACAGGGAAAGTGTTATATATTAAAACGAGTAGAAAACATTGCATAGAAAGAGTCACAGCTGAGGCTGACAAATCTATCCTTTTTCCATGATATCTTCATTAAATCTAAAGGTTGGATCACACTGTAGCAGTTGATTGATTTCGTGGTGTTTAATGCTGTTTTCATCATTTTTTAAGTAAAATCATGGCAACCAGTACACCTACACATTTGTTTCCTCGATTTCTTCACCAATGCTCCAGACAACAGTCTTTCCAAGCAACTGACTGCTTTTCCATTGTAGGAATGTTGAGTGTCGCATTGACTTTAGTCAAATGTTGGAAAAAAAGATGGCCAAGCTGGGGTTTAAACTCATAAACCCCCCTGGATGGATAGTCAGCATCTACCACTGAGCTACTAGGACTCGGCACAAACACAATGTTACGAACACATGAATATAGGAGAAAATACTCATTTTGTGCAATTTCTCCTTTTCCCCTGATGTTTCAAAAAGTATTTATCAAAATGCAGTCCAATGTTGGAATTGTTGGAAACTTACGCATAAGGTGAAGCTGGGGCTCCAACAATGATCAAATGTTTATCTTTATGGAATAATCTCCACATGCTCTGTGTAAAGTAAAGAAAAACAGTTAACTTGATTCATACCTGTTTATACCAGATCTCATATTTTTAGAATCATATGTCTGAAGAAAACATTAAAACATCTGGAAAATTGGAAGTATATTTTGTAAAATGTTTATAGAGATGAGAACATTTATGCGCAATTTCTCCTTTTACCATAATGTTTACACAAATCGTCAGCTTGCAGATATGTCACAATGAATGTCCATATTGAAAGGGTTATTACATGCATTTCTACATGCATGAACGACCAACATTTTATTATAGTTACATGTTATTTAAAAAGATGAATAATTTAATTGATTTTATAACGCATTGCAACATTGGGCCCTCAAGTAACATACACATTAATCATACCTACTCTGAATCTGTCATGAGTATGTTACTTATCACAGACATGAATGCAATCACTTAAATATTGAGTAAATTTATTGATAACATATATTTTATATACACTATGAAGATCATTTTAAATGAGAGAATTAAGCTTTGTGCTTTTCCATGAATGTATGTGTACTCAAACCTCTCAAACTTACAGACACCTCTACTGCAGATGATTTTTAAAAGCCGTGTGGCAAAAGGAGAAATTGCTCATTATGAGCAATTTCTCCTTTTGCCACAATGTTTTCAACTTTATTCAATAAGTGTTCTTTCATTTGAAGATAGTTTGTATATTTTTTACTAAATGATTTCTAAGTTGTGTGCTGCAGATTTGTTGTCTGTGGATAAAGGTTAAAGTATGTTATGCAGCCAATCAATTTCATACAACCATAGAGGGGGAAGGATGATAAGTACAACTTCACAAACCTTGTGGAATCCTCTGACATCCATGTCCCATAACTTGTAACACTGAAATAGTAAAACTGATTCTCTTCAATAATTACATATAAAGCTTCTTTTTGTTAACAAATTGAATAGCATATTTAGCTACATTTTGTTAACATGTAAATCTTTGTTCTGTTAACAAATAACATATAAAGCTTCATGTTGTTAACAATAACATATAAAGCTAATTTTTGTTAACAAATTGAATAGCATATTAAGCTTCATTTTGTTAACACATGATATATAAAGCTTCATTTTGTTAACAAATAAAGCTTCATTATGTTAACATATAACATATAAAGCTTCATTATGTTAACAGATAAAAAATAAAGCTTCATTATTTTAAAATAACAAAAAACCTTCATTCCGTTAATAAATAACATATAAAGCTTTATTTTGTTAACAAATGACATATAAAGCTGCATCCTGTTAACAATTAACATATAAAGCTTCATTGTGTTAACAAATAACATTTAAACCTTCAATTTGTTAACAAGCTTCATTTTGTTCATGTACTACTGTCAGACATTAACCATGGTCTAGTAAATAGTGCATGTAATTTGAGACAAGACATCCTGGTTTGATCCCTGAATATGGAAGTAATGGTCAAGTATCATTGGACATGGTCTGCAGTCAGGATCTACACTATTTGAAGTGGTAAACAAGAGCGCCAAATATTACAAAATATGCCCGTCCTATTTTTTTGAGACCAAGTAGAGTGATAATTGGTTGTACGTCAGGAAAATTTAGAGAGCGGACACTGTTGATATAGTTTTGGCCATTTCGAGGGATATAAGTGTGGAGTGACTAAGATAGCGTGGTTAGTTATCGAACATAACCAAGTTATTCTGCCCATCAGCATATTGTCTAAATTGGTGATGATCAAATACAATGACTCAAGCAATATGGCTGAGTATAGCATTTGTCCGAAATATTATGCCTATACACATTCTGACTTAATTTGGTGATGACTGGATAAAAGTTTCAAAAGTTATTGATGGGACAAGACCAATTAGAGGTAATTTCTATAATTAAAGGGCAATAACTCTCCAGTGAATGATTTGTTTGTTTGGAGTTTAACGCCGCTTTCAACAGCTTTGGTCATATCACGGCGGTCAGTGCACCTACCCATGTTTTCCTGGCTTTCCCACACCAGTACTTACACAACATTCTTTCGAAGCCACTGACTACTTTCTCACATATATCAGAGGTGAGAGGCAATGGAAAACATCGCCCGAAAGAATGTCGCCGCAACCGGGTATCGAACCCGTGACCTCCAGATCACGAGTCAGATACGCTACCAATTGAGCTACCCGGCCGGGCCTCCAGTGAATGAAGCGATATGGCTGGTAATCAATCTTGTCCGAGATATTTAGCCAATACACATTCTGACCAAATTTATTGGTGACAGGACAAAGGCTTTTAAAGTAATTGATAGGACAAGATCGAGTTTAGGTAATTTCTGTTATTAAAGGACAATAACTCCTTTAACTCCAATAAAGTGACTCGAGCAATATGAATGGGTGTAGAACTTGTTTGAGATACTATGCCAATACACATTTTGACTAAATTTGGTGATTATTGGATAAAGGCTTCGAAAGTTATTGATCGGACAATACCTATTTGAGGCAATATCTATAATTAAAGTGCAATAGCTCTCGATTGACCACAGCGATATGGCTGCTTATAGAACTTGTCCGAGATATTATGCCAATTCACATTTTGACCAAATTTAGTAGTGATTGGATAAAGGCTTCTAAAGTTATTGAGCAGACAAGATCAATTTTAGGTAAATTCTATAATTAAAGGGCAATAACTCTAGAGTGACTGACGTGATATGGCTAGCTATCAAACTTGTCCAATATATAATGCCAATACACATTCTGATATTTGGTGATGATTGGACAAAGGCTTCTTAAGTTATTTAGCTGACAAGACCAATTTTAGATAATTTCTATAATTAAAGGGTGATAACTCTTGATTGACTAAAGCGATATGGCTAGTTATCAAACTTGTCCAAGATATTTTGCCAATACACATTCTGACCAAATTTGGTGATCATGGGACAAAGGCTTGTCAAGTTATGTAGCTGACAACATACTGGACGCCGCCAGCCCGTCCGCCGCAGGTTAAACTATAATACGATCTGTTTTATCAAAACAGGCGTATAAAAACTAGACAGTGTCAATTCTGATGATTGACAAACAGTGTGATTACTGACCAACGGCTGCTTTGAAACAAGAATTATATCTAATTACATGTACATTGTATTTGTCGCGCGCTTTGACAATCAATGCAAGTTTAACAAACAAATCAAAGCTAATTCATCAACACAACCAAGTCAAAAGACAATAAACAAGAGCTGTCGGAGGACAGCGCGCTCGACTACATGCCGCTTATTCACATAAAGCACTATTTCATTATATTGCACTTAAGTACTATTAAATCATATTATATACTCTATATGTAAAAGCAACTGAATAGATATACATACATTTAAATATAATTTAAAAATATTTAGGATACAATGGAGTTATCTAACCTTATTGTACGATGGTCCTTAACAAATATGTGAAGTATGAAGTGATTTGAATGATGTAACTTTAACGTTGAGCTAAACGCAAATGTTAAAACTGACCGAGTCCAAAATTAGCAAAACCTTAAAAAAAGGTTTTCCTAATGTTTGGCACCATGCAAAACCCGTTTGATATGTTGAAGAATTATATTTGATAAATAAATGATCACAATTAGAAAGAAATGTAACAAAAAATTAAGAATTTATCTAAAATTCTCAAAATCAAACAAAAATCATGTGTTTTACCCCCTAAAAGTCACACTCAGCATCTTCAACATACAATGTGAAGAAAGGTATTAAATTTAATTATATTCCAAATATGGAAGCCCTAACACAAGTACTTATTTAGAAATATTAGAAAATTAAATGAAAAAGCCAACTTGCCCTAAAACTTTAACCACCCAAAAGCATGTGTTTTACCGCAAACAGAAGGTCACACTCAGCATCTTCAGCATATAATATGAAGAAATGTATTAAATGTAATTATTTTAGGATGCCGACTTAACAATGTGCTTAAGGGGGAAGGTTGACATATTATAACAATTGGGACTGGACAATGTGAACGCAATAAAACTCGACCCTTACACTCTGTGCTAGGGCGAGTGTGTAAAACAAAGATAGATTTACTGTTAACCGATTTATTAATAGTGGAATAAGATTGGCCGTTGGGGTATAGCAATAACTGTGGACGGCGTGGTGGACAACACACTGTGTACTACAATTCTGATCGGGTCCATTCCGATAATTGCAATATTAACCTCCAATCCATATCGGGTCCATTCCGATAATTACAATATTAACCTCCAAACCATCCTTAGTTTACTTTTAAAATCCAAAGGGCCTAAAAGCGGGGTCCACGAGAGATGCGCTACTACAAGACATCCATTGCTTGTTCTGGACAACCCTCTCCCCTAAAATCTAATGACATAAATTTGGAATGGCATATGCTTGATAACAGGGGGAGGCCACCTCACAAGGTTTCCGTCATTGTTGACATGCCATGCAAGGCAGCCCCCACCAATTCAAAGCTTCCCCCATCGACACCCGAGGCCCCGTTCCTGTTTAATGCAGAGTCCAGGCACCGAGGTCGGATGGAGGAGTGCCGAAGAAAAGTAAACAATTTTAAGTTTAAATATCCCAAAAATCTTGGATCACCACGCCGTCCACTCACTGGCCGCAAGAATACCGCCAACGACGAAAAAATAAAAAATAATAAAATAATTCAATATCAAAATATGATGAAAGTTTCTGTAGTCAATCAATTTGAAGGTTCACTCTGAATACTTTTTACACACACACACACACGTTGATAAACAGCTTGTTCAGGGTACTTCCAAGGCTGTGATGGGTGGCACGATTTACCCAATACTACCCAATACCACCACATACTACCCAATACTACCACATACTATCGAAAACTAGCTATAAATACGCTTGATTTTAGTGTGTTTGAGTTAATTGTTGCTTTATCTTTAGAGATTGTCTTTAATAAAAGATTTACCATACATTATTATTGACTTTTTTAACTTATTTTATTCGTTACCTATTTCATTCGTACCTATTTGATTCGGCAGATAAACGGTTGTTCATACGAAATACTTATCAGTGATAATCACTCAATGCGAGTGGTGTTAAAAAATGAAAACCGTTTATCTGCCGAATAAAGTACGTACCAATAAATAAAAGTCGTTTTACAGGAAATACATCTATATATTTGTAGCCTACTTCATTTTTTAACACCACTCGCATTGAGTGATATTCTTAATACTAGGATGTTTTATTTGTGTAAGTAATGTTGTTGTTTTCTTATAATATTGTATTGTGTTATCTTACGTATAGCTAGAAATTAATGCTAATCAGTTCATCTACGGTCTGACGTATGTGGTGGTATTGGGTAGTATTGGGTAGTATTGGGTAAATCGTGCTGCCGGGCTGTGATGGTCCGTCTTCTCTTATTCAAAGCTGTTAACCAAGCTCGTTCACTACATCATTGACTTTGTTTGGTGCTATTCTCAAATACCAATGGCATTATTCCCCAGGAGCTGTAAGTAGAAATCTAGAGCAGGATCAGTAGTTCAAAATAATAAAAAATTGGGTCGGGTTGGGTGGGTAATTTTTTAATTCCGTTAACGGTCTTGCTTCGATAAATAGCGGAAGAAGAAGGCCGAAAAGTTGCGGTGACTGATTAAGTCAGAGTAATCCAAATGCCAACCTCATCTCGGTGATAAGGCGCTCATTCAGTGAGAATAGCAACAAGCATCTAGAAAACAAGATGCGGATGTAAACAACCAACTACATAAACAGTATAACATGAGTTAAGCAAATAGTCCCCGGCATGCATTTAATACATGCCGGATCAAACCTATCTGTCAGCCCCAAAACAAATGGGATTATGGCCATAGCCGTAATCCCGATTATTTTAGGATGCCGACTTAACAATGTGCTTAAGGGGGAAGGTTGACATATTATAACAATTGGGACTGGACAATGTGAACGCAATAAAACTCGACCCTTACACTCTGTGCTAGGGCGAGTGTGTAAAACAAAGATAGATTTACTGTTAACCGATTTATTAATAGTGGAATAAGATTGGCCGTTGGGGTATAGCAATAACTGTGGACGGCGTGGTGGACAACACACTGTGTACTACAATTCTGATCGGGTCCATTCCGATAATTGCAATATTAACCTCCAATCCATATCGGGTCCATTCCGATAATTACAATATTAACCTCCAAACCATCCTTAGTTTACTTTTAAAATCCAAAGGGCCTAAAAGCGGGGTCCACGAGAGATGCGCTACTACAAGACATCCATTGCTTGTTCTGGACAACCCTCTCCCCTAAAATCTAATGACATAAATTTGGAATGGCATATGCTTGATAACAGGGGGAGGCCACCTCACAAGGTTTCCGTCATTGTTGACATGCCATGCAAGGCAGCCCCCACCAATTCAAAGCTTCCCCCATCGACACCCGAGGCCCCGTTCCTGTTTAATGCAGAGTCCAGGCACCGAGGTCGGATGGAGGAGTGCCGAAGAAAAGTAAACAATTTTAAGTTTAAATATCCCAAAAATCTTGGATCACCACGCCGTCCACTCACTGGCCGCAAGAATACCGCCACAGCAAATTTGGAACAAATTTGTCCCCCATTCTGAGGCCTACTGGTTTGCATCATATGATAGTTTGTTAGGATTTTCCAGAAATGTTTTTATGGATTCCGACAATGTATTGAGAAAAAGGTTGTTGCCTACAGGGGAAAGATGCACCCCGTCATTGGAAAACAACCCTTTTGTTGTAGTGTCTATTTCATGAATACAAGGTGCATTTTTCGCATGCTATGATGGCCTCAATTTTAACTAGAAATACTGTGAGCAAAGCTCACTGAAGAATACCCCCCGCTCCCCTCCCAAAGCATCAGATACAATGGTAAAGTTTCTACTTTGCTTATCTTCCCTTGGAAGAATCTGAGGAGAAAAATCTTCCTTCATGCATATCTACATATAATGTGTAGCCTTCATATACAGTTTGAATCAAATCCATTGAGCCGTTTAGGAGGAGTAGTGCTTACAAGAAATGTGAATGGTATGTGCACAGGAGTCCCTCGCAGGTAACCTCTAAGTTGAATTATCTGCCCTTGGAAAAATCCGAGGCGTATGATCTTCCTTCATGCATATCTACATATGATGTGTAACCTTCATGTAAAGTTTGAACCAAATCCATGGAGCCGTTTAGGAGGAGTAGTGCTTACAAGAAATGTGGAGGTATGTGCACAAGAGTCCCTCGCAGGTAACCTCTAAGTTGAATTATCTGCCCTTGGAAGAATCCGAGGCGTATGATCTTCCTTCATGCATATCTACATATGATGTGTAACCTTCATGTAAAGTTTGAACCAAATCCATTGAGCCGTTTAGGAGGAGTAGTGCTTACAAGAAATGTGGAGGTATGTGCACAGGAGTCCCTCGCAGGTTACCTCTAAGTTGAATTATCTGCCCTTGGAAGAATCTGAGGTGTATGATCTTCCGTCATGCATATCTACATATGATGTGTAACCTTCATGTAAAATTTGAACCAAATCCATTGAGCCGTTTAGGAGGAGTAGTGCTTACAAGAAATGTGGAGGTATGTGCACAGGAGTCCCTCGCAGATAACCTCTAAGTTAAATTATCTCCCCTTGGAAGAGTCCGAGGCGTGTGATCTTCCTTCATGCATATCTACATATGATGTGTAACCTTCATGTAAAGTTTGAACCAAATCCATTGAGCCGTTTAGGAGGAGTAGTGCTTACAAGAAATGTGGAGGTATGTGCACAGGAGTCCCTCGCAGATAACCTCTAAGTTAAATTATCTCCCCTTGGAAGAGTCCGAGGCGTGTGATCTTCCTTCATGCATATCTACATATGATGTGTAACCTTCATGTAAAGTTTGAACCAAATCCATTGAGCCGTTTAGGAGGAGTAGTGCTTACAAGAAATGTGGACATACGGACAGACAGACAGACAGACAGACGGACAGACGGACAGACAGGGTGATTCCTATATACCCCCCCAAACTTTGTTTGCCGGGGGGTATAAAAACTATATCAGCAATCTTGGCAAGTGGGATGCGTATCACCATATCAATGGTGTCTATATCAAGACCAAGAAAACACAAATGTGTTGTAGGACCCTCTGTCTTTTCCTGAGCGACTGGTACACCCAGAGATTCCATTCTTTCGTGAAAGACAGACATTATTGCTGCACAATGATTGGTGCCTTTTCTTCCACCAAACAAAAAATCATCAAGGTAATGTAAACTAGAAATACTGTGAGCAAAGCTCACTAAAGAATACCCCCCGCTCCCCTCCCAAAGCATCGGATACATTGGTAAAGTTTCTACTTTGCTTATCTTCCCTTGGAAGAATCTGAGGAGAAAAATCTTCCTTCATGCATATCTACATATAATGTGTAGCCTTCATATACAGTTTGACTCAGTAGTGCTTACAAGAAATGTAGAGGTATGTGCACAGGAGTCCCTCGCAGGCAACCTCTAAGTTGAATTATCTGCCCTTGGAAGAATCCGAGGCGTATGATCTTCCTTCATGCATATCTACATATGATGTGTAACCTTCATGTAAAGTTTGAACCAAATCCATTGAGCCGTTTAGGAGGAGTAGTGCTTACAAGAAATGTGGAGGTATGTGCACAGGAGTCCCTCGCAGGTAACCTCTAAGTTGAATTATCTGCCCTTGGAAGAATCCGATACATATGATCTTCCTTCATGCATATCTACATATGATGTGTAACCTTCATGTAAAGTTTGACCCAAATCCATTGAGCCATTTAGGAGGAGTAGTGCTTACAAGAGATGTGGAGGTATGTGCACAGGAGTCCCTCGCAGGTAACCTCTAAGTTGAATTATCTGCCCTTGGAAGAATCCGAGGCGTATGATCTTCCTTCATGCATATCTACATATGATGTGTAACCTTCATGTAAAGTTTGAACCAAATCCATTGAGCCGTTTAGGAGGAGTAGTGCTTACAAGAAATGTGGAGGTATGTGCACAGGAGTCCCTCGCAGGTAACCTCTAAGTTAAATTATCTGCCCTTGGAAGAATCCGAGGCGTATGATCTTCCTTCATGCATATCTACATATGATGTGTAACCTTCATGTAAAGTTTGAACCAAATCCATTGAGACGTTTAGGAGGAGTAGTGCTTACAAGAAATGTGGAGGTATGTGCACAGGAGTCCCTCGCAGGTAACCTCTAAGTTGAATTATCTGCCCTTGGAAGAATCCGAGGCATATGATCTTCCTTTATGCATATCTACATATGATGTGTAACCTTCATGTAAAGTTTGACCCAAATCCATTGAGCCGTTTAGGAGGAGTAGTGCTTACAAGAAATGTGGAGGTATGTGCACAGGAGTCCCTCGCAGGTAACCTCTAAGTTGAATTATCTGCCCTTGGAAGAATCCGAGGCATATGATCTTCCTTCATGCATATCTACATATGATGTGTAACCTTCATGTAAAGTTTGAACCAAATCCATTGAGCCGTTTAGGAGGAGTAGTGCTTACAAGAAATGTGGAGGTATGTGCACAGGAGTCCCTCGCAGATAACCTCTAAGTTAAATTATCTCCCCTTGGAAGAGTCCGAGGCGTGTGATCTTCCTTCATGCATATCTACATATGATGTGTAACCTTCATGTAAAGTTTGAACCAAATCCATTGAGCCGTTTAGGAGGAGTAGTGCTTACAAGAAATGTGGACATACGGACAGACAGACAGACAGACAGACAGACGGACAGACGGACAGACGGACAGACGGACGGACAGACAGGGTGATTCCTATATACCCCCCCAAACTTTGTTTGCCGGGGGGTATAAAAACTACCAACCGTTGCGTGCCTTGCCACGCAAAACTCAAGAAAAGAGGCAAAGAGCTCCCATGTTTGACATGCTAGGCTACAGCCGAAAGGCATGGCTTTGTCGAAATAAAACTTCCCTTCAAACATAAAGCCTAACTGATCGAAATCTAAAATTGACACTGGCAGGAGCCTGAAAGCTGCCCTAATATCTGATTTGCCCAAAAGGTAGCCTTGACCTAGATCATGCACCATATTTACTGCTTCATCAAATCTTGTATATTGGACAGAACACAGCTCAGGGTCTATGAAATCGTTTAGAGAAGACCCAGCAGGGTAGGATAAATGATGAATTAATCTGAACTCCCCCGGTTCATGTTTTGGTACTAAACCCAAAGGAGAAATTCTTAGTGTTGGTATGGGGCGATTATCAAATGGGCCAGCCACCCTACCCGCATTAATTTCCGACGTTATTTTTCTTCGAACTATTTCTGGTTGATCTCTGGCCGATTTCAAGTTTTTTTTAATTGGTTGGGGTGCGTGGTCCCGAAAGGGAAACCACATTTAAAGCCATTTATGATGGCAGCCGCTTTTGAAGAATCATAGTGGATAAGCTCCCTTTCCAGCTTAAAAATATTTATTGGGGTGTTTGCGAGAGAAAAAAGGTTACCATTGTTGATCGAGGCAGTGTGCGAGGAAGAGGATTCAACATCAGCATGGCTTGCGACATTACTGTTTGCCACTCCTCGAGTTGCCCCCTCGACCCAGGGAGTGGTAACCCCCTCCACCCCGAAATGAATGGCCCCCCCTACTAGGGTTCAATTTAAACAATTACTTTTGCCATGGTTTGTTAGGCCGCAGTGTGAGCAGGAATGGGGGAATTTACATTGCTTCCATGAACAAGTTCCCTTATTAAAGTCTATGCAGGACCCTTTACCCATAGTATGGATTGGTTGTTGCTCATGTAATTGGTTGGTCATGATGCGCAGCCACAGATCATAGTTTAGTTTGTCCCATGGCTGAAGGTTGGCCGCTTGCCGGATTCGAAACTGCTCATCGTACGAGCGCCATGCAAAGGACTTGGAACGACTTGCTGCCTCCCTTATAATAACCATGTATTGCAAAAGCTCCTGAACTTTGTCAGGATATTTTACTAGGTAAATGGACATAAAAATCACGAATGCGTCGGTCCATTTTTCCGAGCTCGTAATTTTCTCCGTAGGGGCCTTTGGACGCGACTCCATCTGGCCCCTCTCATTTATAACAATGTTGCCGTAACTGAAAATTTCGCTCAGTTCCACACTGCCTTTTAGTAGCAGCGCAAAATTAAAGAATTGGTTCGACCAAACTTTTTGTTTAAGGGCAAGTGGCACGTGGGCCAAAACCTCGTCAGATCCTAAATGGACGGGTGAGGGAGTGGAATCCGAATTAAACAAGAGGGCCAAGATGGCCCTAAATCGATCACCTAATTGATAGTAAATTAGTAGCAAATATTTAACTGCAAATATCTGGAAATTTTTATCAGGGAGTGCAAATGAAACTGAAAGGAGTGGACACTTCTCAAGAAACAGCTTATCAGTAAAGGCCATTTATATCTTGAAATCTAACAAGAACTCACCCGAGGAACATTTCTACCAAATTATATTTGAATCTGACAGGCAGATTCGGAGGAGAAGATTTTTAAAGTTTGGACATTTTGTCCCCTTTCTGATGCCGCAGCAACCAAAGTTCTCATTGGAATTTTAATCTTTGAACAATTTTGAAAGAGGACCACCAAAGGAACATTCCTGTGATGTTTTGTGGTAATTGGTCTATTGGAATGGTAGGAGATGGTTGTCATTTGTAGCTAAAAGTTCAATTTATCCCTTTTGTGATGACGCCTGGTTGCTATGATTGTGTAACCAATCAAAACGGCTTAAACAAATTAAAAAGAGGATCATTACAGTAAGATTCATATTATATTTTCTTTAAATCAGACAAGCATTTGCATAAAAATGGAATTTTCAAATTTTGCCATTTTGCCCCTTTTTTGATGCGGCCTAACTGCCATGTTTTTCGACCAATCAGTATGGCTTGAACAATCTTTATAGAGGGTCACCCAATGAACATTTCTACCAAATTATATTTGAATCTGACAGGCAGATTCGGAGTCGGAGGAGAAGATTTTTAAAGTTTGGACCTTTTGCCCCCTTTCTGATGCCGCAGCAACCAAAGTTCTCAATGGAATTTAAATCTTTGAACAACTTTGAAAGAGGCCAACCAGAGGAACAGTCCTGTGATGTTTCACGGAAATTGTCCTTGGAGTTTGGGAGGAGATGATGTTTAAAGCTAAAAGTTAACGCCGGACGGACGACGGACAAAAAGTGATAGGAATAGCTCACCTGAGCCTTCGGCTCTGGTGATCTAAAAAGGGTACGGAGTTAAATTGGTTCTCAGGCAGACCCGTATCAGTTCCTAAAGTTTGTCTTAATACTGACTCAAAATCAACGAAATTAGTATTACTTATCAAGGGAACCTCACCTGATGCTGAAGCATCGTGGCTTGCAAGCGTTGCGGTTTCCACCGATACCGGATCAATCTGCCTGGTTCGTGGCCTCTTGGTAGGCTTCGTAGCCTGTTGAGTGCTTGCTCTTTTGGTATTTGGCATTGTCTTCAAACAATGACAGAAATTTACGTCGATAATTAAAGATATGTAATTTTTTAATTCCGTTAACGGTCTTGCTTCGATAAATAGCGGAAGAAGAAGGCCGAAAAGTTGCGGTGACTGATTAAGTCAGAGTAATCCAAATGCCAACCTCATCTCGGTGATAAGGCGCTCATTCAGTGAGAATAGCAACAAGCATCTAGAAAACAAGATGCGGATGTAAACAACCAACTACATAAACAGTATAACATGAGTTAAGCAAATAGTCCCCGGCATGCATTTAATACATGCCGGATCAAACCTATCTGTCAGCCCCAAAACAAATGGGATTATGGCCATAGCCGTAATCCCGATTATTTTAGGATGCCGACTTAACAATGTGCTTAAGGGGGAAGGTTGACATATTATAACAATTGGGACTGGACAATGTGAACGCAATAAAACTCGACCCTTACACTCTGTGCTAGGGCGAGTGTGTAAAACAAAGATAGATTTACTGTTAACCGATTTATTAATAGTGGAATAAGATTGGCCGTTGGGGTATAGCAATAACTGTGGACGGCGTGGTGGACAACACACTGTGTACTACAATTCTGATCGGGTCCATTCCGATAATTGCAATATTAACCTCCAATCCATATCGGGTCCATTCCGATAATTACAATATTAACCTCCAAACCATCCTTAGTTTACTTTTAAAATCCAAAGGGCCTAAAAGCGGGGTCCACGAGAGATGCGCTACTACAAGACATCCATTGCTTGTTCTGGACAACCCTCTCCCCTAAAATCTAATGACATAAATTTGGAATGGCATATGCTTGATAACAGGGGGAGGCCACCTCACAAGGTTTCCGTCATTGTTGACATGCCATGCAAGGCAGCCCCCACCAATTCAAAGCTTCCCCCATCGACACCCGAGGCCCCGTTCCTGTTTAATGCAGAGTCCAGGCACCGAGGTCGGATGGAGGAGTGCCGAAGAAAAGTAAACAATTTTAAGTTTAAATATCCCAAAAATCTTGGATCACCACGCCGTCCACTCACTGGCCGCAAGAATACCGCCACAGCAAATTTGGAACAAATTTGTCCCCCATTCTGAGGCCTACTGGTTTGCATCATATGATAGTTTGTTAGGATTTTCCAGAAATGTTTTTATGGATTCCGACAATGTATTGAGAAAAAGGTTGTTGCCTACAGGGGAAAGATGCACCCCGTCATTGGAAAACAACCCTTTTGTTGTAGTGTCTATTTCATGAATACAAGGTGCATTTTTCGCATGCTATGATGGCCTCAATTTTAACTAGAAATACTGTGAGCAAAGCTCACTGAAGAATACCCCCCGCTCCCCTCCCAAAGCATCAGATACAATGGTAAAGTTTCTACTTTGCTTATCTTCCCTTGGAAGAATCTGAGGAGAAAAATCTTCCTTCATGCATATCTACATATAATGTGTAGCCTTCATATACAGTTTGAATCAAATCCATTGAGCCGTTTAGGAGGAGTAGTGCTTACAAGAAATGTGAATGGTATGTGCACAGGAGTCCCTCGCAGGTAACCTCTAAGTTGAATTATCTGCCCTTGGAAAAATCCGAGGCGTATGATCTTCCTTCATGCATATCTACATATGATGTGTAACCTTCATGTAAAGTTTGAACCAAATCCATGGAGCCGTTTAGGAGGAGTAGTGCTTACAAGAAATGTGGAGGTATGTGCACAAGAGTCCCTCGCAGGTAACCTCTAAGTTGAATTATCTGCCCTTGGAAGAATCCGAGGCGTATGATCTTCCTTCATGCATATCTACATATGATGTGTAACCTTCATGTAAAGTTTGAACCAAATCCATTGAGCCGTTTAGGAGGAGTAGTGCTTACAAGAAATGTGGAGGTATGTGCACAGGAGTCCCTCGCAGGTTACCTCTAAGTTGAATTATCTGCCCTTGGAAGAATCTGAGGTGTATGATCTTCCGTCATGCATATCTACATATGATGTGTAACCTTCATGTAAAATTTGAACCAAATCCATTGAGCCGTTTAGGAGGAGTAGTGCTTACAAGAAATGTGGAGGTATGTGCACAGGAGTCCCTCGCAGATAACCTCTAAGTTAAATTATCTCCCCTTGGAAGAGTCCGAGGCGTGTGATCTTCCTTCATGCATATCTACATATGATGTGTAACCTTCATGTAAAGTTTGAACCAAATCCATTGAGCCGTTTAGGAGGAGTAGTGCTTACAAGAAATGTGGAGGTATGTGCACAGGAGTCCCTCGCAGATAACCTCTAAGTTAAATTATCTCCCCTTGGAAGAGTCCGAGGCGTGTGATCTTCCTTCATGCATATCTACATATGATGTGTAACCTTCATGTAAAGTTTGAACCAAATCCATTGAGCCGTTTAGGAGGAGTAGTGCTTACAAGAAATGTGGACATACGGACAGACAGACAGACAGACAGACGGACAGACGGACAGACAGGGTGATTCCTATATACCCCCCCAAACTTTGTTTGCCGGGGGGTATAAAAACTATATCAGCAATCTTGGCAAGTGGGATGCGTATCACCATATCAATGGTGTCTATATCAAGACCAAGAAAACACAAATGTGTTGTAGGACCCTCTGTCTTTTCCTGAGCGACTGGTACACCCAGAGATTCCATTCTTTCGTGAAAGACAGACATTATTGCTGCACAATGATTGGTGCCTTTTCTTCCACCAAACAAAAAATCATCAAGGTAATGTAAAAAACTACCAACCGTTGCGTGCCTTGCCACGCAAAACTCAAGAAAAGAGGCAAAGAGCTCCCATGTTTGACATGCTAGGCTACAGCCGAAAGGCATGGCTTTGTCGAAATAAAACTTCCCTTCAAACATAAAGCCTAACTGATCGAAATCTAAAATTGACACTGGCAGGAGCCTGAAAGCTGCCCTAATATCTGATTTGCCCAAAAGGTAGCCTTGACCTAGATCATGCACCATATTTACTGCTTCATCAAATCTTGTATATTGGACAGAACACAGCTCAGGGTCTATGAAATCGTTTAGAGAAGACCCAGCAGGGTAGGATAAATGATGAATTAATCTGAACTCCCCCGGTTCATGTTTTGGTACTAAACCCAAAGGAGAAATTCTTAGTGTTGGTATGGGGCGATTATCAAATGGGCCAGCCACCCTACCCGCATTAATTTCCGACGTTATTTTTCTTCGAACTATTTCTGGTTGATCTCTGGCCGATTTCAAGTTTTTTTTAATTGGTTGGGGTGCGTGGTCCCGAAAGGGAAACCACATTTAAAGCCATTTATGATGGCAGCCGCTTTTGAAGAATCATAGTGGATAAGCTCCCTTTCCAGCTTAAAAATATTTATTGGGGTGTTTGCGAGAGAAAAAAGGTTACCATTGTTGATCGAGGCAGTGTGCGAGGAAGAGGATTCAACATCAGCATGGCTTGCGACATTACTGTTTGCCACTCCTCGAGTTGCCCCCTCGACCCAGGGAGTGGTAACCCCCTCCACCCCGAAATGAATGGCCCCCCCTACTAGGGTTCAATTTAAACAATTACTTTTGCCATGGTTTGTTAGGCCGCAGTGTGAGCAGGAATGGGGGAATTTACATTGCTTCCATGAACAAGTTCCCTTATTAAAGTCTATGCAGGACCCTTTACCCATAGTATGGATTGGTTGTTGCTCATGTAATTGGTTGGTCATGATGCGCAGCCACAGATCATAGTTTAGTTTGTCCCATGGCTGAAGGTTGGCCGCTTGCCGGATTCGAAACTGCTCATCGTACGAGCGCCATGCAAAGGACTTGGAACGACTTGCTGCCTCCCTTATAATAACCATGTATTGCAAAAGCTCCTGAACTTTGTCAGGATATTTTACTAGGTAAATGGACATAAAAATCACGAATGCGTCGGTCCATTTTTCCGAGCTCGTAATTTTCTCCGTAGGGGCCTTTGGACGCGACTCCATCTGGCCCCTCTCATTTATAACAATGTTGCCGTAACTGAAAATTTCGCTCAGTTCCACACTGCCTTTTAGTAGCAGCGCAAAATTAAAGAATTGGTTCGACCAAACTTTTTGTTTAAGGGCAAGTGGCACGTGGGCCAAAACCTCGTCAGATCCTAAATGGACGGGTGAGGGAGTGGAATCCGAATTAAACAAGAGGGCCAAGATGGCCCTAAATCGATCACCTAATTGATAGTAAATTAGTAGCAAATATTTAACTGCAAATATCTGGAAATTTTTATCAGGGAGTGCAAATGAAACTGAAAGGAGTGGACACTTCTCAAGAAACAGCTTATCAGTAAAGGCCATTTATATCTTGAAATCTAACAAGAACTCACCCGAGGAACATTTCTACCAAATTATATTTGAATCTGACAGGCAGATTCGGAGGAGAAGATTTTTAAAGTTTGGACATTTTGTCCCCTTTCTGATGCCGCAGCAACCAAAGTTCTCATTGGAATTTTAATCTTTGAACAATTTTGAAAGAGGACCACCAAAGGAACATTCCTGTGATGTTTTGTGGTAATTGGTCTATTGGAATGGTAGGAGATGGTTGTCATTTGTAGCTAAAAGTTCAATTTATCCCTTTTGTGATGACGCCTGGTTGCTATGATTGTGTAACCAATCAAAACGGCTTAAACAAATTAAAAAGAGGATCATTACAGTAAGATTCATATTATATTTTCTTTAAATCAGACAAGCATTTGCATAAAAATGGAATTTTCAAATTTTGCCATTTTGCCCCTTTTTTGATGCGGCCTAACTGCCATGTTTTTCGACCAATCAGTATGGCTTGAACAATCTTTATAGAGGGTCACCCAATGAACATTTCTACCAAATTATATTTGAATCTGACAGGCAGATTCGGAGTCGGAGGAGAAGATTTTTAAAGTTTGGACCTTTTGCCCCCTTTCTGATGCCGCAGCAACCAAAGTTCTCAATGGAATTTAAATCTTTGAACAACTTTGAAAGAGGCCAACCAGAGGAACAGTCCTGTGATGTTTCACGGAAATTGTCCTTGGAGTTTGGGAGGAGATGATGTTTAAAGCTAAAAGTTAACGCCGGACGGACGACGGACAAAAAGTGATAGGAATAGCTCACCTGAGCCTTCGGCTCTGGTGATCTAAAAAGGGTACGGAGTTAAATTGGTTCTCAGGCAGACCCGTATCAGTTCCTAAAGTTTGTCTTAATACTGACTCAAAATCAACGAAATTAGTATTACTTATCAAGGGAACCTCACCTGATGCTGAAGCATCGTGGCTTGCAAGCGTTGCGGTTTCCACCGATACCGGATCAATCTGCCTGGTTCGTGGCCTCTTGGTAGGCTTCGTAGCCTGTTGAGTGCTTGCTCTTTTGGTATTTGGCATTGTCTTCAAACAATGACAGAAATTTACGTCGATAATTAAAGATATGTAATTTTTTAATTCCGTTAACGGTCTTGCTTCGATAAATAGCGGAAGAAGAAGGCCGAAAAGTTGCGGTGACTGATTAAGTCAGAGTAATCCAAATGCCAACCTCATCTCGGTGATAAGGCGCTCATTCAGTGAGAATAGCAACAAGCATCTAGAAAACAAGATGCGGATGTAAACAACCAACTACATAAACAGTATAACATGAGTTAAGCAAATAGTCCCCGGCATGCATTTAATACATGCCGGATCAAACCTATCTGTCAGCCCCAAAACAAATGGGATTATGGCCATAGCCGTAATCCCGATTATTTTCCAAATATGAAAGCCCTAGCACAAGTACTTATTCAGAAAAAGTTAAAAAATAAAATAAAATCCTACTTGCCCCAAAACTTTAACCACCGAAAATCATGTTTTTTACCCCAAAAAGAAGGTCACACTCAGCATCTTCAGCATTCAATGTGAAGAAAGGTATAAGATGTAACTATGTTATAAATATTAAAGCCCTAGCACAAATTCTTATAGAGAAAAATTAAAAAATTAAATGAAAATGCCAACTTGCCCTAAAACTTTAACCACCCAAAATCATGTCTTTTACCCCAAAAAGAAGGTAAAACTCAGAATCTTCAGCATACAATATAAAGAAAGGTATTAGATGTAATTATATTCCAAATATGAAAGCCCTAAGCACAAGTACTTATTGAGAAAAAAAATAAAAAATAAATAAAATCCAACTTGCCCTAAAACTTTAACCCCCGAAAATCATGTTTTTTTTTCCCAAAAGGAAGGTCACACTCAGCATCTTTAGCATTCAATGTGAAGAAAGGTATAAGATGTAACTATATTCCAAATATGAAAGCCCTAGCACAAATACTTATGAATGAAAATCCCAACTTGCCCTAAAACTTTAACCGGACGCCGACGCCGGGGCGAGTAGTAAAGCTCTCATATTCTTCGAATAGTCAAGCTAAAAATTAATCTAACAAAGATTGAAGAAGTTATAACCAATTGACAAAATATCATGAGTTTTACCCTTAATATAAGTGACACTCGGCATCTACAGCATAAAGTGTTATAAAGGGTATCAGATACAAATAGGATCCCACTCAAAAAACAAAACTTTAAGGTTGAGCAAATGTTTGCCGATGTTGTTGGTTCCAGAAAAATGACACCTAAGTCATGCTTTTTCTCCTTTGTCATGGCGAGACCAAATCTAGATGTGATTTATAGTGTTTGTTATAACTATGACAAAATCTACTAAGACTTCTGGCCCTTGGACGACATTTCATTTGCTTCAAATTTGTGGGAAGGGTAAAATATAGGTAAATTTGCAATATGAATTTTTTCCTTCAATAACATCTTATTGGGGCCCTCAAACTATAAAAAGAGGCCCGTGATGGTTCTTTGGTCATTTTCAAAAGAAACCGAGCTCTCATAACTACTATCTAAGTTTGGTGAAGGTCAAGTAAGAAATGGAAGGTCTATTGTGTTCACAAGCTGTATTATAGCAATTTTGACAATTTCAAGGGCCATAATCCAGTCATGCATGGGCGGATATGGCTGGTTTTCGAAAGGAACCGAGCTCTCATCAATATGTAACTACTATCTAAGTTTGGTGAAGGTCAGATAAGAAAAGGAAGGTATGTTGTGTTCACAAGCTGTATTATAGCAATTTTGACAATTTTAATGGGCTCTAATCCAGTCATGCATAAGCAGAGCTATCTGGTTTTCAAAAGGAACCGAGCTGTCATCAATGTTTAACGACCATTTAAGTTTGGTGAAGATCGGATAATAAATGGAGGCTCTATTGGGTTCACAAGCTGTATTATAGCAATTTTGACAATTTCAAGGGCCATAATCCAGACTTGCATGGGCGGATCTGGCAAGTTCGCGAAAGGAGCTGAGCACTCTTGGATATTTAACTACTTTCTTAGTTTGTTGAAAGGAACCAAGCTCTCATCAATATTTAACTACTATATAAGTTTGGTGAAGATCAAGATAGTAAATAGAGCCCTTTATTGTGTTCAAAAGCTCTATTATAGCAATTTTGACAATTTCAAGGGCCATAATCCAGACTTCCATGGGCGGATCTGGGTGGTTTGCGAAAGGAACCGAGCACTCATGGATATCTAACTACTGTATAAGTTTAATTGAGATACAATCAAAACTGAAGACTTTATCACGTTCACAAGCAATTGTTTATGGACGCATGGACGCACAAACGACACACACAACGCCATTGCATAAGCTCTTCTAGAGCTAAAAATTTGTATTTATTCACATTTTACTTATTTGAGCAATGGTCCGAAAGTCCCAGACTTGGCAAAACTCTGTTATATGACTAAAACAACAATTGTTCGGAGGAATATATGTGTCACCTTGAAATAATTCATTGAGTGAAAGTGTGATGGACAAACAGACAAGATGTATGGATGACTTAGACGCATACGTGTCCCTTTGTCAAGTTGGGCAACACAATAAGAGATGGATACAAATGACTTACCTTAGCTATCTGTTTCCACGTTTGATAATCATTCGTTGTATTCATAAATATATACATCACAAAAGTGTCAGTCTGTGTTAAAAAAGAATTTAATCAATTACTTGATATGCTACTTAAGACACGTTCAAATTGATACTTGACTATAATTTAATCTAGAAAGGTTATTTTTATGAAAAAACATATGTCTCCCCATTGCAGTTTGTCAATGACTATTAAAATATTGAACAAGGGGAGGTAACTTTGCAACAAAGTGGCCCAGAGTTATAATTATTGCAAGGTGCACAACTTCACATTGCCATCTATCTGTATTCCAAGTTTCAATAAATTCCTTAAAGTAGTTTCTGAGTTCTGCTCTGGACAAAGTTTACACTATTCAAATATTGAACAAGGGGAGATAAGTCATAATTCTTGCAAGATGCACAACTTCACATTGCCATCTATCTGTATTCCAAGTTTCTATAAATTCCTTCAAGTAGTTTCTGAGTTCTGCTCTGGACAAAGTTAACACTATTAAAATATTGAACAAGGGGAGACAAGTCATAATTCTTGCAAGATGCACAACTTCACATTGTCATCTATCTGTATTCTAAGTTTCAATAAATTCCTTCAAGTAGTTTCTGAGTTCTGCTGTGGACAAAGTTTACACTATTAAAATATTGAACGAGGGCAGATAACTTTGCAACAATGTGGCCCAGAGTTATAATTCTTGCAAGGTGCACAACTTCACATTGCCATCTATCTGTATTCCAAGTTGCAATAAATTCCTTCAAGTAGTTTCTGAGTTCTGCTCTGGACAAAAAAAAGTTAAGAAGAAGAGGAAGAATAACAAGTGCTGATTGTGATTGCAAGCAAGTCACATATATATCCCCAACCGGCAAATTGCCGCCACGGGATAAAATTTCGATACCGGAAATGAACTTGACACACCTATATCTACTTGTAAGCAAAATTTCATCGAAATTTGAGCGTTTTTAGGTTTTTGTCGCATAAAATTTATATTTGCTTGAAAACCAAATTTCATCGAAATCGGAGCCTTTTTTTGTTTTTGTGGCCATTTTGAATAAAAAATGGCCGCCGCTGGATAAAATTTTCTATAGCGGAAAACTAAATTTTCATCGAAATCGAAGCATTTTTAGGTTTCGGCAGCAATTTTGAATAAAATATGGCCACCGCGGGATAACATTTTTGATACCGTAAATGAACTCGGCACACTTATATTTACTTGAAAACCAAATTTCATCAAAATCGGAGCATTTTTAGGTTTCGGCGGCCATTTTGAATAAAATATAAACGCCACGGGATAAACATTTGATACCGGATATGAACTCGCCACACCCATATCAACTTGAAAACCAAATTTCATCGAAATCGGAGCATTTTTAGTTTTAGGCAGCCATTTTGAATTTAAAATGGCTGTTGCGGATTAAAATTTCGATACCGGGAATGAACTCGCCACACTTATATGTACTTGAAAACCAAATTTCATCGAAATCGGAGCATTTTTATGTTTCGGCGGCCATTTTGAATCTAAAATGGCTGCTGCGGGATAAAATTTTGAAACCCGAATGAACTCGACACACCCATATCTACCTGAAAACCAAATTACATCGAAATTGGAGAATTTTTAGTTTTAGGCGGCCATTTTGAATAAAAAATGGCAGCCTCGGGATAAAATTTCGATACCGGAAATGATCTTACCACACCTATATGTACTTGAAAACCAAATTTCATAGAAATCGGTGCATTTTTAGTTTAAGGTGGCCATTTTGAATTTAAAATGGCCACGCGGGATAAAATTTGGATAGCGGGAATGAACTCGCCACACCTATATGTACTTGAAAACCAAATTTCATCAAAATCGGAGCATTTTAAGGTTTTAGGTTTTGGCGGCCATTTTGAATAAAAAATGGCCATAGCGAAATAAAATTTACATTAACTTGAAAACATAAATTTCATTGAAATTTGAGCATTTTTAAGTTTAAGCGGCCATTTTTAAAAAAAAATGGCCCCCGGGGGATAAAATTTGGATGCCGGAAATGAACTCGCCAGACCTATATCTACTTGAAAACCAAATATCATCAAAATGTGAACATTTTTAGTATAAGGCGGCCATTTTGAATATAAAATCGACACCGCTGGATAAAAATTCGATATCGGAAATGAACTCGCCACACCTATATCTACTTGAAAACCAAATTTCATCAAAATGGGAGGATTTTTAGTTGAAGGCGGCCATTTTGAATAAAAAATGGCAGCCTCGGGATAAAATTTCGATACCGGAAATGATCTCACCACACCTATATGTACTTGAAAACCAAATTTCATAGAAATCGGTGCATTTTTAGTTTTAGGCGGCCATTTTGAATTTAAAATGGCCACCGCGGGATAAAATTTGGATAGCGGGAATGAACTCGCCACACCTATATGTACTTGAAAACCAAATTTCATCGAAATCGAAGCATTTTTAGGTTTGGGCTGCCATTTTGAATAAAAAATGGCCGCCGCGGGATAAAATTTGGATAGCGGGAATGAACTCGCCACACCTATATGTACTTGAAAACCAAATTTCATAGAAATCGGAGCATTTTAAGGTTTGTTGAGGTTTCGAAGATTTTTTAAGTATAAAAAGGGGCATAACTCCAGGAAATACGAACGGAGTTACCTGTTTTTGGGGCGCACACAATATCATGTGCTGCTGATTATTTCTACCAAGTTTGGCATCAATATCTTATACGGTGTAGGAGAAGTAGGCCGGACAATACGGACGGAAATTTCTTGATGTTTGATGGCGGTTGTGTAAAAATGGGCATAACTCTGGTAAAAACCAACGGAGTTACCTCCTGTTTTGGCACACACAATATCATGTGGTGTCGATTCTTTCTACTAAGTTTGGCATCAATATGTTATACATTGTAGGAGAACTAGGCGGGACAAATGACGGACTGAAATTTTTTGATTTTTGACGGCTTCCCTTTCGAAAATGGCGGCCATCTTGAAAATTCTAAAACCCACCTGCGCAACTTCAGGCCGAAAACCTATGTTTGTGCCAATTTTCATAAACATCCCGCCATACATCTCCTAGAAAAACTCCGGACAAATTGGAGGTAAAGAAGAGAAAAATAATAATAATAATAAGAAACCGTGCAAAAACAATATATCCCCCAACTTTGTTGTTGGGGATATAATAACTAGAGATTGTAACTGTAGCAACAGTTACGAACGATTCCCTTGCCATTTTATTGAACAAGGGCAGATAACACAGTGGCCCAGAGTAATTCGGTCATGCGCTAATACACTTGAGAAAGTAGTACTACTTGATTAGAAACACATGTACTAAGTTTCAAGTCCTATCACTTGTCGTTATTGAGTTATACATGTCCGAAAAATCGACCAATCAGAAACGAGTATTCATTCATGCGCTAATTCACTTGAGAAAGTAGTACTACTTGATTAGAAACACATGTGCTAAGTTTCAAGTCTCGATCACTTGTCGTTTTTGAGTTATACAAGTCCGAAAATTGACCAATCAGAAACGAGTATTCGGTCATGCGCTAATTCACTTGAGAAAGTAGTACTACTTGATTAGAAACACATTTACTAAGTTTCAAGTCTTTATCCCTTGTCGTTTTTGAGTTATACAAGCTCAAAAAATCACCAAATTATTAAAATATTGAACAAGGGGAGATAACTTTGCAACAAAGTGGCCCAGAGTTATAATTCTTGCATCTTGCACATGTTCACAGTGCCATCTATCTATTTTCAAAGTTTCAATATTATCTGATCATTCGTTCACAAGATATCGCTCGGACAAAAATGGATTTAAATATTGAAAAAGGGGAGATCACATTGCCATCTATCTATGTTCCAAGTTTCAATAATATCTGACCATTCGTTCACGAGATATCGCTCGGACAAAAATTTGGATAGGAGAAAAAGAATAAAGAAAGAAAGAAAGAAAGAATAATAATAAACAAGAGGCCCATGAGGGCCTATGCTCTACTGGTATGGTTCTTTGCTCATTTTCAATCCAGAGCATGTATGTATGGTGAAGATCGGATAGTAAATGGAGGCTCTTTTGTGTTCACAAGCTGTATTATAGCAATTTTTACAATTTCATGGGCCATAATCCAGTCTTGCCGGATCTGGCTGGTTTTCAAAAGGAACCAAGCTCTCATCAATATTTAACTACTTAAGTTTGGTGAAGATCAGATAGTAAATAGAGCCTCTATTGTGTTCACATGCTCAATTATAGCAATTTGAACAATTTCAAGGGCCATAATCCAGTCTTGTATAGGCGGATCTGGCTGGTTTACGAAAGGAACCGAGCTCTCATGGATATCTAACTACTGTATAAGTTTAGTTGAGATACAATCAAAAGTGAAGACTGTATCGTGTTAACAAGCTCTTTTATAGCAATTTTGACCATTTCAAGGGCCATAATCCTGTCATGCATGGGCGGATCTGGCTGGTTTTCGAAAGGAACCGAGTTCTCATGGATATCTAACTACTGTATAAGTTTGGTTGAGATACAATCAAAAGTGAAGACTGTATCGTGTTAACAAGCTCTTTTATAGCAATTTTGACCATTTCAAGGGCCATAATCCAGTCATGCATGGGCGGATCTGGTTGGTTTTCGAAAGGAACCGAGCTCTCATGGATATCTAACTACTGTATAAGTTTGGTTGAGATACAATCAAAAGTGAAGACTGTATCGTGTTAACAAGAAATTGTTTACGGACGCACGGACGCACGCACGCACGCACGACGGACAAATCGCCACGACATAAGCCCTTCTGGCCTTTGGCCAGTAGAGCTAAAAACAGTAGAAAAACAATATGATTCCCAACCAAAGGTTGGGGAATCGTAACTAGAGATTGTAACTGTAGTAACAGTTACAAACGATTCCCTTGCCATTTTATTGAACAAGGGCTTTGCAACAAAGTGGCCCAGAGTATTCGGTCATGCGCTAATACACTTGAGAAAGTAGTACTACTTGATTAGAAAAACATGTACTAAGTTTCAAGTCTCTATCACTTGTCGTTTTTGAATTATACAAGTCCGAAAAATCGACCAATCAGAAACGAGTACTCGGTCATGTGCTAATACACTTGCAAAAGTAGTACTACTTGATTAGGAACACATGTACTAAGTTTCAAGTCTCGATCACTTGTCGTTTTTGAGTCATATACAAGTCCGAAAAATCGACCAATCAGAAATGAGTATTCGGTCATGCGCTAATATACTTAAGAAAGTAGAACTACTTGATTAGGAACACATGTACTAAGTTTCAAGTCTCTATCACTTGTCGTTTTTTAGTTATACAAGTCCCAAAAAATTGACCAATCAAAAACGAGTATTCGGTCATGCGCTAATACACTTGAGAAAGTAGTACAACTTGATTAGAAACACATGTACTAAGTTTCAAGTCTCTATCACTTGTAGTTTTTGAGTTATACAAGTCCGAAAAATTGACCAATCAGAAACGAGTATTCGGTCCTGCGCTAATACATTTGAGAAAGTAGAACTACTTGATTAGGAACACATGTACTAAGTTTCAAGTCTCTATCACTGGTCGTTATTGAGAAATACAAGTAAAAAAAATCGACCAATCAGATGCGAGTATTCGGTCATGCGCAAATACACGTGAGAAAGTAGTATCACTTGATTGGGAATACTTGTACTAAGTTTCAAGTCTCTATCACTTTTCCTTATTCGAGTTATACAAGCTCAAAAAATCACCAAATTATTAAAATATTGAACAAATATTGAACAAGGGGAGATAACTTTGCAAGAGTTATAATTTTTGCACCTTGAACAAATTCACATTGCCATCTATCTATGTTCCAAGTTTCAATATTATCTGATCATTCGTTCACAAGATATCGCTCGGACAAAAATTGATTTAAATATAGAAAAAGGGGAGATAACTTTGCAAAAAAGTGGCTCAGAGTTATCATTCTTCAATCTTGCACATCTTAACAATGCCATCTATCTATGTTCCAAGTTTCAATATTATCTGACCATTCGTTCACAAGATATCGCTCGGACAAAACTTGATTTAAATATTGAAAAAGGGGAGATAACTTTGCAAAAAAGGGGCTCAGAGTTATCATGCCTCTTGCACAACTTCACATTGCCATCTATCTATGTTCCAAGTTTCAATAATATCTGACCATTAGTTCATGAGATATCGCTCGGACAAAAATTTGGATAGGAGAAAAAGAATAAAGAAAGAAAGAAAGAATAATAAACAAGAGGGCCATGATGGCCCTGGAATCGCTCACCTGATTTTTTTTCTTCACTTTAGCTATATAAGCCCCGCCATCTGGCGGGCATAGTTTCCAACCAATCAACTTGGCTTGAAGGAATCTGATAGAGGGTTACCCTAGGAACATTTCTACAAAATTATTTGAAAATCGGCCTGACACTTTTGGAGGAGAAGATTTTTTAAGTTTTCACTATAGCCATAAAAGGCAAAATAGCCCCGCCCCCTGGCGGCCATGTTTTTTGACCAATCAACATGGCTTGAAGGAATCTGATAGAGGGTCATCCAAGGAACATTTCTATAAAATTATTTGAAAATCGGCCTGACCCTTTTGGAGGAGAAGATTTTTTAAGTTTGCACTATAGCCATATAAGGCAAAATAGCCCCGCCCCCCCCTGGCGGCCATGTTTTTCGACCAATCAACATGGCTTGAAGGAATCTGATAGAGGGTCACCTAAGGAACATTTCTACAAAATAATTTGAAAATCGGCCTGACACTTTCGGAGAAGAAGATTTTTTAAGAATTTTGAAGTTTTTTTCATTTCGTTGCCATGGAAACCAGAATTCTGCATGGATCCCAAAAATTTTAAGGAATTCTGGTGAGGACATTGAGAGGATGCTTTCTGTGAAGTTTCATCCTAGTTGACCCAACGGTTACAGAGGAGAAAATGTTGACGGACGACGGACGATGGACGCCGGACATAGGGCGATCACAATAACTCACCTTGAGCACTTCGTGCACAGGTGAGCTAAAAACAGTAGAAAAACAAAACGATTCCCAACTTTGTTGGGGAATCGTAATAAACAAGAGGGCCATGATGGCCCTGGATCGCTCACCTTAATTATACAATGTACTGCAATGCAAAACACATCCAGACAATTATTCTGAATGCAACCTCCACAGTGTTAACAATATTTTCCTTCATTTGGCCTAGTGATCTTATATTTTTTTACCTGATATGACCCATATTCCAACATGGACTAGATATCATCAAGACAACATTCTGACAAAGTTTCAACTTGCTCAATGTAAAAATGCGGCCTCCGGAGTTTGAACAATATTTTCCTTTATTGAGCTAGTTTCTGATCCAATATGACCCATATTCGAACTTGACCTAGATATAATTCAGACAAACATTCTGATCAAATTTCAAGCGGGTTCGATCCTCAGTCGCGGCACTACGGTCATGGTGGAGTGCCCTTGTGCAAGGCACATTTTCTAGCCTAGTACTGGTTTGTTTACCCAGGGATCATGAATAAGTGAACTGTCGCCGTGATATAACTGAAATATTGTTGAAAGCGGCGTAAAACCCCAATGAATAAAAAATAAATAAATTGTTTGAGAAGATTTTTTAAGATTTCACTATAGCCATATGAGGCAAAACAGCCCTGCCCCCTGGCGGCCATGTTTTTCAACCAATCAAAAAGGCTTGCAGAGATCAGACAGAGGGTCACCCTAGGAACATTTCTACAAAATGATTTGACACTTTCGGAGGAGAAGATTTCGAAGCAAAAAATGCGGCATCAAGTGTTAACAAGATTTTCCTTCAATTTGACCTAGTGACCTAGTTTTTGACCCAGCATAACCCATATTCGAACTTGACCTAGATATTTTTAAGACAAACATTTTGACAAAATTTCAAACTGCTGAAGCAAAAATTGCGGCCTCTGGAGTGTTAACGAGATTTTCCTTCAATTTGACCTAGTGACCTACTTTTTGACCCGACGTGACCCATGTTCGAACTTGACCTACATATCACCAAGACAAACATTCTGATAAAGTTTCAACATGCTCAAGTTGAAAATGTGGCCTCCAGAGTGTTAACAAGATTTCCCTTCAATTCAACCTAGTGACCTAGTTTTTGACCTCATATGGCCCAGTTTCTAACTTGTCCAAGATTTTATGGAGATGAACGTCCTGATAAACTTTCATGAAGATTGGATGCAAAATGTAGCCTGTAGAGTGTTAACAAGCTCAAATGTTGACGACGCACGACGGATGGACGCCGGAAAAAATGTGATCACAATAGCTCACCTTGCACTTCGTGCATAGGTGAGCTAAAAACAGTAGAAAAACAATACGATTCCCAACCAAAGGTTGGGGAATCGTAATAATGATAAAAAACAAAAAGATTCCCAACTGTGTTGGGGAATCGTAATAATAAGAATAAGAATAACTACAAATACAGCATGTCCCCCCCTTTCGGAGAAGGGGAGACATAACAAGAGGACCAACCATGATGGCCCTGGATCGCTCACCTGAACTATGCAAAGTGATTTGTCATGCCTTCCACAATATTTCTTTTTTACCAACCGACAATTTGCCAGATCCTTTCGGAGAAGAAGATTTTTAAAGTTTTCACTATAGCCATAAAAGGCAAAACAGCCCCATCCCCTGGTGGCCATGTTTTTTGATTAATCAACATGGCTTGAAAAAATATGATAGAGGGTCACCCAAGGAACATTTCAACTAAATAATTTGGAAATCAGCCAACCAGGTTTGGAAAGGAAGAATTTTAATGTTTTCTGTATAGCCATATAAGGCAAAACAGCCCCGCCCCGCTGGTGGCCATGTTTTAAACCAATCAACATGGCTTGAAGGTATCTGATAAGGGATCACCCTAAGAACATTTCTACACAATTATTTATAGAGTCACCAAATAAACATTTGTCACAAATTATTCAAAAATCGGGCCAGTACTTTCGTACAAAAGTTTTCAATATATATATACATATAAGGAAAACAAGCCCCACCCCTGGCAGCCATATATTACAGTGAAATTATTTTGAAATTATTCAATTGGAAGAAGTATTTTGAAAATGTAAACTGACAAACGGCATTGGCCAGTGAGTGATTACTTCATGCTCATGTGAGCTTAAAACAATTGCTGCATTGGTATAATGCAAAACAACATTTTAAACAAGAGGCCCATGAGGGCCTATGCTCTACTGGTATGGTTCTTTGGTCATTTTCAATCCAGAGCATGTATGTATGGTGAAGATCGGATAGTAAATGGAGGCTCTTTTGTGTTCACAAGCTGTATTATAGCAATTTTTACAATTTCATGGGCCATAATCCAGTCTTGCATGGGCGGATCTAGCTGGTTTTCAAAAGGAACCAAGCTCTCATCAATATTTAACTACTATCTTAAAGTTTGGTGAAGATCAGATAGTAAATGGAGCCTCTATTGTGTTCACATGCTCAATTATAGCAATTTGGACAATTTCAAGGGCCATAATCCAGTCTTGCATGGGCGGATCTGGCTGGTTTAGGAAAGGAACTGAGCTCTCATGGATATCTTACTACTGTAGAAGTTTGATTGAGATACAATCAAAAGTGAAGACTGTATCGTGTTAAAAAGTTCTTTTATAGCAATTTTGACCATTTCAAGGGCCATAATCTAGTCATGCATGGGCGGATCTGGCTGGTTTTCGAAAGGAACCGAGCTCTTATGGATATCTAACTATCTATGAAGACTGTATCGTGTTAACAAGAAATTGTTTACGGACGGACGGACGGACGCACGCACGCACGACGGACACATCGCCACGACATAAGCCCTTCTGGCCTTTGGCCAGTAGAGCTAAAAAATATTGATATGGCGTTTTATCATAAATAACAAATAGCAAACAGACAGATGGAGGACCAGGGTCATAACATAATACAACATTTTGAAAATATAAAAGGAGAAATTTCTCCTTTTGCAATAATGTTTTTAGAAGTTATCTTCTGCACAAGATGTTCTATGTATGAGGGGGAAAAGTCAAGTTTCATTACTGTAAGTCAAATGCATTTTATCAATTTAACACCTCTGCAACAGACAGCTTTTTGAAAACATAGTGACAAAAAAGGGAATTGCTCAAAACAAGCAATTTCTCTTTTTGCCGCAATGTTTTCCACTTTTAGTCATAGGTTATCCGTTCAATTATATAGATTTTCTATTTTCAGACAAAATATGTTCATAATCGTCTGCTTCAGAATTGTCGGGAATGGGTTAAAGAAGCAAACTAAACATACTTACATCTACTTTTGGTATAAAATCATTTACACATGGATTTTTGGAATGGTCTAACAACGTAGCCTTTTTAATGAGATCTTCAAGCAAAAGTTCATACTCTGTACTTTTCATTCTGCAAAAGAAATGAAAACATGTACAAATCCTTCCCACTTCACAGATAGACTAAAGTACAATGTATATCTAAACATCAAACCAGGGTCCAATTACACCAACCTTACTCAGCGCTAAGTAATACTTACAAGCATATTTCATCATTTGTGTATCCATAACAAAAGTAACAAAAGATTTTGTTTCTTAAGCCTTTCCCACATACGACAAATCTGCAGCAGACGACTTTAAAAACATAGTGACAAAAACCTGAAGAATATCCATAAAAAATAGCTTAACTGTTGAAAACATTGTGGCCAAAGGAGAAATTGCTCATCTGTGTCTGCAGGTGGGAAAGGGTTAATTAATAAGTATTGTTAGTCAGCAAGGTAACTTTTTATGTCAACTTGGTCATTTACTTAAAAAACAAGATGTGTTTGTGAAACACTGATGCCCCCCAATGGCAACATCTAGGTCAAAGGTCAAGGTCGCAAGGTATACACATGTGAAATATGGTAGCATTACCTGTTATTGTTCAAAAGTAGTGGGGAAGGTTAAAAAAAAAATTGAGAATGGCAACATCTAGGTCAAAGGTAAAGGTCGCAAGGTCAAAAATATTGGTACTGACAGAAAGGTCATGTCACAAGGAATACACATGTGAAATATGGTAGCCGTATCTGTTATGGTTCTAAAGTAATGGCCAAGGTTAAAGTTTTTTTCGAGAATGGCAACATCTAGGTCAAAGGTCAAGGTCGCAAGGTCAAAAATGTTGGTACTGACATGTGAAATATGGTAGCCATACCTGTTATGGTTCAAAAGTAATGGCCAAGGTTAAAGTTTTTTTCGAGAATGGCAACATCTAGGTCAAGGTCAAGGTCGCAAGGTACTGACAGAAAGGTCATGTCACAAGGAATACACATGTGAAATATGGTAGCCATACCTGTTATGGTTCAAAAGAAATGGCCAAGGTTAAAGTTTTTTTCGAGAATGGCAACATCTAGGTCAAGGTCAAGGTCGCAAGGTGAAAAATGTTGGTACTGACAGAAAGGTCATGTCACAAGGAATACACATGTGAAATATGGTAGCCGTATCTGTTATGGTTCAAAAGTAATGGCCAAGGTTAAAGTTTTTTTCGAGAATGGCAACATCTAGGTCAAAGGTCAAGGTCGCAAGGTCAAAAATGTTGGTACTGACAGAAAGGTCATGTCACAAGGAATACACATGTGAAATATGGTAGCCGTACCTGTTATGGTTCAAAAGAAATGGCCAAGGTTAAAGTTTTTTTTGAGTATGGCAACATCTAGGTCAAAGGTCAAGGTCGCAAGGTCAAAAATGTTGGTACTGACAGAAAGGTCATGTCACAAGGAATACACATGTGAAATATGGTAGCCGTATCTGTTATGGTTCAAAAGTAATGGCCAAGGTTAAAGTTTTTTTCGAGAATGGCAACCTCTAGGTCAAAGGTCAAGGTCGCAAGGTCAAAAATGTTGGTACTGACAGAAAGGTCATGTCACAAGGAATACACATGTGAAATATGGTAGCCGTACCTGTTATGGTTCAAAAGTAATGGCCAAGGTTAAAGTTTTTTTTGTGCAGACAGACAGACCAACAGACAGGCCAAAAACTATATGCCCCCCGAATCGGAGATTCCGTGGGGGCATAAAAATTAGGAGAAATTGCTTATCATGAACAATTTCTCCTTTTGCCAATGTTTTTCAACTCTATTCAATAATCATCAGCAATGTTTCATACTTCCATACTTTTGTCCAGAATTTTTCAAAGTTGTTTGCTGCAGATTTGTTGTATCAGGTAGGGTTAAGTGGGGGCATGAACATAAACAACAGGCCCAAGAAGGCCAGTATCGCTCGACTGTCATTAGTCAAAAATTAAATCTCCAAACAGCTGGGCCCTCTGGTGGCCATGTTTTTTGACCAATTACCATTACTTGAGGGAATCTCGTAGAGTGTCACCAAAGGAACATTTCCGCAAAATTATTTGAAAATCGGCCAAATATGTTGAGAGGAGAAGACTTTTTAAGTTTTCATTAAAGCCAATATAAGGCTAACAGCCCACCCCTCTGGCAGCCATATTTAAAGACCAATCAACATTGCTTGCTGGAATCTGATAGAGAGTCACCCAAGTAACATTTCTACAAAATGATTTGAAAATCGGCCAAATTCTTTTGTTTGAGAAGAGGAATCCGCTGTGGTCGAGTGGTTAGCCTTGGGGATTTCGAAACCGGGTGTCCCGGGTTCGATCCTCAGTCGCGGCACTACGGTCATGGTGGAGTGCCCTTGTGCAAGGCACATTTTCTAGCCTAGTACTGGTTTGTTTACCCAGGGATCATGAATAAGTGAACTGTCGCCGTGATATAACTGAAATATTGTTGAAAAACCCCAATAAATAAAAAATAAATAAATTGTTTGAGAAGATTTTTTAAGATTTCACTATAGCCATAAGAGGCAAAACACCCCTGGCGGCCATGTTTTTCAACCAATCAAAAAGGCTTGCAGGGATCAGACAGAGGGTCACCCTAGGAAAATTTCTACAAAATGATTTGACACTTTCGGAGGAGAAGATTTCGAAGCAAAAAATGCGGCATCAAAAGTGTTAACAAGATTTTCCTTCAATTTGACCTAGTGACCTACTTTTTGACCTGACATGACCCATGTTCGAACTTGACCTACATATAATCAAGACAAAAATTCTGATAAAGTTTGAACATGCTCAAGTTGAAAATGCGGCCTCCAGAGTGTTAACAAGATTTCGTTTCA
Source organism: Serripes groenlandicus (assembly GCA_031761405.1). Classification (NCBI taxonomy): domain Eukaryota; kingdom Metazoa; phylum Mollusca; class Bivalvia; order Cardiida; family Cardiidae; genus Serripes; species Serripes groenlandicus. The sequence continues at coordinate 29,138,714 of JASEVX010000010.1, forward strand.
ATTTGACCTAGTGACCTCGTTTTTGACCTCAAATGGCCCAGTTTCGAACTTGTCCAAGATTTGATAGAGATGAATGTTCTGATACACTTTCATGAAGATTGGATGCAAAATGTAGCCTGTAGAGTGTTAACAAGCTGAAATGTTGATGACGCACGACGGACGACAGACAAAATGTGATCACAATAGCTCACCTTAGGTGAGCTAATAAAAAGTTGACGCACACACGCACGACGGACAATTCGCCATGACATAAGCTCGCCAGTGGAGCTAAAAATTAACCTCAAGTGAGTACTTACTTTTCAACATTTTTTAACTTCACATTGGATTGGGATTGAAGCTTGTGGTTCGCAAAGTAAACCTTCTGGAAGAAGGGATTAATATTGAGACCTTTTGACCCAAAATGGTAAGTTCGGGAAATGTCCGGAATGACACATTCTCTGTCTTTACGAATCGTTTTGGTACGCATCCACATATCCCAGTCCCATTGCTAGAAATACAAGAAAAACAATAAGTGTTTGTAGAACATTAAATGACCCCTTGTGCAATGGTTTTTGTTGAAAAGTGTATCAAATGTCAATGCCAAGGTCACACTAACAAATATTTTGCAATCACTAGAACGGTCTTATTACAAGGAATATGCATGCCTAATATAAAAGCCCTATCTTAACCCTTTCCCTCATACGACAATTCTTTGAACATATTTTATCAAAAACTAGAAACTCTCTATAATTGAATGGATAACCTATGAATAAAAGTGGAAAACATTGTGGCAAAAGGAGAAATTGCGCGTTTTGAGCAATTTCTTCTTTTGTCACTATGTTTTCAAAAATCAATCTGCTGCAGAGGCGTCAGAAAGTGTCTATATGAGGAACATTTTCAACCACATACAACCAATCTGTAGCAGATATTTTTAAAAAAATATAAACAACTTCTTTTAATGAAATTTTAACTGAGATGAAAACATTGTGGCAAATGTAGAAATTGCACATTATACACAATTTCTCCATTTGACACAATGTTTTCAAAAGTAGTCTAATGCAGATGTGTCTGTACGTGGGAAAGGTATAATAGTGTCAAAAATTATGCCCAATGTTTCATCTTTTGCCATAGAGAGGGCAGTTACTATTTGCCCCAATATCTTCAATTCTATGTTACGGGTATAATAATAATGAACAGTTTAGGTTTACAATAAGCAATGCTTCTGTTTGTGACAAATGTAGATCAAGATCTACTTTTGCATTGATAAATCAAATCAATATTTCCAATAACGGACAAAAGTTTCTAGAAAATGTCTTTCTATGCAAACATTGAAGATGCAGATCTGATTGCATAACCGCATAGGGTAATCTGAATCTGTACTGATTGAAAATGTCATAATATTGGCTTTATTAAAGTACTGCTGAAACATTTGCTTAATGTTATAAATGACGAGGGCCCTGTTGGCCTTGTGGGACTCACCTGAGTACTATGGCTCTGTATGATAAGGTGTCACTGAATAATACTTAATGAAGTAATTTGATAAACAAGTTAAACCTTAGACTTCAACAGTGTCTAGAAGTGTTGTCTTAAAAAATTAATTTGATAAACAAGTTAAACCTTAGATTTCAACAGTGTCTAGAAGTGTTGTCTTAACCTAGATACCCTAGATATTATCAAGACCAACTTACTGTCAAAGTTTCAACATGTTCAAGTTAAAAATGTGGCTTCCAGAGTAATTTGATAAATAAGTTAAACCTTAGAGTTCAACAGTGTCTAGAAGTGTTGTCTTAACCTAGATACCCTAGATATTATCAAGACCAACTTACTGTCAAAGTTTCAACATGTTCAAGTTAAAAATGTGGCTTCCAGAGTAAATTTAACTAATACGAATGTTCTAAAACTTTTGACCTAGAGGCCTAATATTTTACCCAACATGATCCGGTTCCAAACTTGGCCAAAATTTGAAGGAGATGAATGTTCTGATAAGATTGGATTCAAAATGTTGCCTGAAGAGTCTTAACAAGGTAATTATTGACGGCACTCAACCGATGTCAGACGGACGACAGACACATGGTGATCACAATAGCTAACCTTAAGCACTTCCTGCAAAGTTACAAAATCAAAATAATGATCTTCAAATAGAATTGGTATAATGAGACGTGCTCCAGTGAAATCAGCTAGGAGTATTTAGGACAAAAGCAAAGATAAAGATATGCCAGCACTTTCAATCTATCAGATCCATACATACAACATGTCAGAAAGTTCTTGAACTATTCTGTGACTAATTTTTAACTAGAATGGAGTGCTCCCCGGAGCACATGTGTCACCTGCCGGGGCCTTGTCAGAAAATTTTAATTTTTGACAGAAAAGGGGCAATAACTCTGATATAAAAAATATTTGGATTATCCCCCTTTTGTGAACACATCACAAAGATTGATATAAACATTTGTCAGAAATTTCAATCCAATCCTTTGAGTAGAAAAAGTCATTTGAAAAAGTAATTTGAAAATTTAAATTTTTGACAGAAAGGGGCAATAACTCTGATATAAAAATATTTGGATTATCCCCCTTTTGTGAACCAATCACACACATTGATATAAACATTTGTCAAATATTTCAATGCAATCCTTTGAGTAGAAAAAAAGTTATTTGAAAACGTGACGAAAAAGTGTGACGACAGACAGACAGACGCCGGACAAAAAAAAAAAGTAATCCCTAAGTGCCTACCATGCTACGCAGGTGACACAATAAATATTTGGATTATCCCCCTTTTGTGTACCAATAAAAAATATTGGCCAGAAGTTTCAATTCAATCCCTTGAGTAAAAAAAGTTTGACAATATGAATGAAATAATTTTTGACAGAAAAGGGGCAATAAGTCTGATATAATAATATTTGGATTATCCCTCTTTTGTGAAGCCATCACAAATGTTAATATAAACAATTGCCAGAAGTTTCAATTCAATCCCTTGAGTAGAAAAAAAGTTAATTTTCTTTTGCATACCCATCACACATATTGATATAAACAAAAGTTATTTGAAAGTTACAAAGAAGGGGCAATAACTGATAAAATAAATATAAATATTTGGATTATCCCCCTTTTGTGTACCAATAAAAAATATTGGCCAGAAGTTTCAATTCAATCCCTTGAGTAAAAAAAGTTTGACAATATGAATGAAATAATTTTTGACAGAAAAGGGGCAATAAGTCTGATATAATAATATTTGGATTATCCCTCTTTTGTGAAGCCATCACAAATGTTAATATAAACAATTGCCAGAAGTTTCAATTCAATCCCTTGAGTAGAAAAAAAGTTATTTGAAAATTTGAAAGTGTGACGTGACGTGACGTGACGTGACGAAAAAGTGTGACGGACGGACAGACAGACGCCGGATAAAAAAAAAAGTAATCCCTAAGTGCCCACCATGCTACGCAATATGAATGAAATCATTTTTGACAGAAAAGGGGAAATAAGTCTGATATAATAATATTTGGATTATCCCTCTTTTGTGAAGCCATCACAAATGTTAATATAAACAATTGCCAGAAGTTTCAATTCAATCCCTTGAGTAGAAAAAAAGTTATTTGAAAATTTGAAAGTGTGACGTGACGTGACGTGACGTGACGAAAAAGTGTGACGGACGGACAGACAGACGCCGGATAAAAAAAAAAGTAATCCCTAAGTGCCCACCATGCTACGCAGGTGACACAAAAAGTGTTGAGCCAAATCAAACTATGTGGTTGCCCAGGTTCATCTGGAGCACCACTCATTTCTGACCCTTTCCCACATACAACAAATCAGAAGCAGATGACTTTGAAAAGTTCTAGGCAAAATTATGAAAAGTCGCTATATTGAAAAACATTGTGGTAGAAGTAGATATTGGTCATTATAAGCAATTTCTCCTTTTGTCACAATGGTTTCAAAAAATGTCTGCTGCAGAGATGTCAAAATCCGCCTGTATGTGGGAAAGGTTGAAGCAGTTCTTTAGCATGGGGCCACAACCTACTTTATCAACAGCTGGCCATTGTGGTAAGAGTTCATCAATAAACAAGGACTTCTTCATCATCCAGCCTAACCCAGGCATCGTCTCTATTCTATATAACAAGGTAGGGTCTTTGGAAGAATGTTCATAGCCCTGAAAACATGTAAATGTAAAATTCAATGCTTTTTTAATATGTACATTGAAATCCAATGCTTTTTTAATATGTACATGGAAATTCAATCCTTTTTAAAACGTACATGGAAATGCAATGCTTTTTTAATATCTTCAACACCTATTCAAAAACATTTAGGTAAAAATATGGAAAAAATTTATAATCAAAAGTATAATTATTTGATAAAGAGTTGAAAGCAGTGTGGAAAAAGGAGAAATTGCTCATGATGAATAATTTCTCCTTTTGTCACAATGTTTTAAATAGTCATCTACTGCAGGTGGTAAAGTATCAACAGATTTTTTTTCAGAATATTGCATGAAAATCATATGAAGATAGTTAAATGATTGCAATTTTTTATAAAAAAAGGGCCATAATTTGCATTTTATGCAAGATAGAGCTATCTATCTTGATTATTTACATTGGTGTGATGGTTGGGAAGGGTTGTACTAAGTTTCAATGCAATACATAAAACAGTAACTAAAATATGCATATATATATATTATATCATATGCCGGATCAAGTTATCTAACTTGATTATTTACATAGGTGTGATAGTTGGGAAGCCTTGCACAAAGTTTTAATGCAATTGATCTAGTAATAAATGAGTTATGGTGCAATATATGTACTTGCATGCAAATCCTTATCCAAGATGTGACGTCATCACCAATGCCAGGGTGAGAACCATAGCTCTCATATTCTCAGAATTATCTAGCTAAAAATATGTGAATGTTTAAGTCTCTCACCTGATCATTCCAGGCAGAAATACAATACAAAGTTGGATCCGCTTTAAGTAAAGGCAATGTCTGCTTGAAATAGCTGCAATAGTAATAGAATTACAGTGTTAAAATAATTTATGAGCTGTCTAAGCGAAACTAAGGTCGTTTGGCATCTCAATTTCTACACTATTTCAATGTATATTTTAAATTTACCATTTCCCACATACTACAAATCATAGAAAATCTCTTTAAATCAAATGATAATTATAGAACAAATTGAAAACATTGCAGAACAAGAGCGCCAAATGTCACAAAATACGCCAGTCCTGTTTTTTTGAGACCAAGTATAGTGATAATTGGATGCACGTCAGGCAAATTTAGAGAGTGGACACTGTTAATATATTAGTTCTGGCCATTTCGAGCGACATAAGTGTGGAGTGACTAAGATAACGTTGTAAGTTATCGAACCTGACCAAGATATTCTGACCATCAACATATTGTCTGAAATAGTGATGATCAAATAAAATGACTGAAGCTATATGGCTGATTATAGCACTTGTCCGAGATATTTTGCCAATACACATACTGACTAAATTTGGTGGTGACTGGACTAGGGCTTCTTAAGTTATTGAGCGGACAAGACTGATTTTAGGTAATTTCTGTAATTAAAGGGCGATAACTCAAGAGTGAGATGAGCGATATGTCTGGTTATCGACCTTGTCCGAGATACTATGCCTATACACATTCTGACAAAATTTGGTGATGATTGGATAAAGGCTTCAAAAGTTATTGATCAGACAATACCTATTTGAGGAGTTTCTATAATTAAAGTGCAATAACTCTCCAGTGAATGAAGCGATATGGCTGGTAATAAAACTAGTCTGAGATATTTTGCCTATACACGTTCTGACTAAATTTAGTGGTGACTAGACAAAGGCTTCTAAAGTTATTGAGCAGACAAGATCAATTTTAGGTAATTTCTATAAATAAAGGGCGAAAACTCTTGAGTGACTAAAGCGATATGGCTAGTTATCGAACTTGTTCGAGATATTATGCCAATACACATTTTGACCATATTTAGTGATGATTGGACAAAGGCTTCTTAAGTTATTGGGCTGACAAGACTAATTTTAGGTAATTTCTATAATTAAAGGGCGCTATCTCTCCTTTAGCAATATGGCTAGTTATCGAACTTGTCCAAGATATTGTGCCAATACACATTTTGACCAGATTTGGTGATAATTGGACAAAGGCTTCTAAAGTTATTGGGCTGAAAACATACTGGACGCTGCCCGCCTGTACCCTGCAGGTAAAACTATAATACGGTCCGGTTTTTTAAAACAGACGTTAAAAAAGGGGGAAATTCACTACCCATATTACAGGTCAAAGGTCAAAGTTGATTAACTATCACAGATTACGAGATTAATATTGAACATTCTATATTTCTCAATGAATCTTCCGCCAGCAGAATCAAACTTCACCCAATATATGAGAAAGATAGATAGAAAGACTATATATCTACCCTTTCCCTAATACAAACCACATCCAACTCCTTGTGTGAAGTGGTAGAGCGCCCTCCTCTAGTGCAGAAGGTCATAGGTTTGATCCCTGTCTGGGTCATACCAAAGAATTACAAAAATGGTAGTAATGTCTGCCCCTTCTGGCGCTCAGGGTTGCAGGGTTAGCGTTACGAATGACTGGCTGATGTCAGGATAAATGAACCCAGTAGAACTGGTAACTTACCCTGGGGAACCCTGTGATATAATTGAAAACATGTTGAAAGCAGTGTATAACACCAAACAACCATCTTGTTTGCAGCACATAATTTCCCCCAGGCTTTCATCTGTCCATCAAAGTTATGCTTGCACATTACTTGTTGTTATATTGTATAATAGTTGAATAACAAGAGCTGTCGGAGGACAGCGCGCTCGACTATATGCCTCTTATTCACATAAAGCACTATTTCATTATATTGCACTTAAGTACTTTTAAATTATATATATTCTATATGTAAAAGCAACTGAATAGATACATACATTTAAAAGTCAATCAAGGGCAATAACTCAATATTAAAGTTAAAAATCATGAATGAAAGGTATTAGATGTAATTATATTCCAAATATGAAATCCCTAGCACAAGTACTTAAAATATTCCAAATATGAAATCCCTAGCACAAGTAATTAAAAATTAAAATAAAATTCCAACTTGCCCTAAAACTTTAACCACCCAAAATCATGTTTTTTACCCCAAAAAGAAGGTCATACTCAGCATCTTCAGCATTCAATGTGAAGAAAGGTATTATATGTAATTAAATTCCAAATATGAAAGCCCTAGCACAAGTACTTATTGAGAAAAATTAAAAATTAAAATAAAATTCTAACTTGCCCTAAAACTTTAACCACCCAAAATCATGTTTTTTACCCCAAAAAGAAGGTCATACTCAGCGTCTTCAGCATTCAATGTGGTTAAAGGTATTATATGTAATTATATTCCAAATATGAAAGCCCTAGCACAAGTACTTATTGAGAAAAATTAAAAATTAAAAAAAATTCCAACTTGCCCTAAAACTTTAACCACCCAAAATCATGTTTTTTACCCCAAAAAGAAGGTCAAACTCAACATCTTCAGCATTCAATGTGAAGAAAGGTATTATATGTAATTATATTCCAAATATGAAAGCCCTAGCACATGTACTTATTGAGAAAAATTAAAAATTAAAATAAAATTCCAACTTGCCCTAAAACTTTAACCACCCAAAATCATGTTTTTTACCCCAAAAAGAAGGTCAAACTCAGCATCTTCAGCATTCAATGTGAAGAAAGGTATTATATGTAATTATATTCCAAATATGAAAGCCCTGGCACATGTACTTATTGAGAAAAATTAAAAATTAAAATAAAATTCCAACTTGCCCTAAAACTAACCACACAAAATCATGTTTTTTATCCCAAAAAGAAGGTCAAACTCAGCATCTTCAGCATTCAATGTGAAGAAAGGTATTATATGTAATTATATTCCAAATATGAAAGCCCTAGCACAAGTATTTATTGAGAAAAATTAAAAATTAAAATAAAATTCCAACTTGCCCTAAAACTTTAACCACCCAAAATCATGTTTTTTACCCCAAAAAGAAGGTCAAACTCAACATCTTCAGCATTCAATGTGAAGAAAGGTATTATATGTAATTATATTCCAAATATGAAAGCCCTAGCACATGTACTTATTGAGAAAAATTAAAAATTAAAATAAAATTCCAACTTGCCCTAAAACTTTAACCACCCAAAATCATGTTTTTTACCCCAAAAAGAAGGTCAAACTATGCATCTTCAGCATTCAATGTGAAGAAAGGTATTATATGTAATTATATTCCAAATATGAAAGCCCTGGCACATGTACTTATTGAGAAAAATTAAAAATTAAAATAAAATTCCAACTTGCCCTAAAACTTTAACCACACAAAATCATGTTTTTTACCCCAAAAAGAAGGTCAAACTCAGCATCTTCAGCATTCAACGTGAAGAAAGGTATAAGATGTAACTATATTGCAAATATGAAAGCCCTAGCACAAATAATTATGAATGAAAATGCCAACTTGCCCTAAAACTTTAACCGGACGCCGACGCCGACGCCGGGGCGAGTAGTAAAGCTCTCATATTCTTCGAATAGTCGAGCTAAAAATGAAAACATTGTGGCAGAAGGAGAATCAATCAATTTATCAATGAACATCAATGTTTTAAAAAGATGCCTGCTGCGGAAGCTCTGTATTTGGGAAAGAGTTTTATATTACGGTAATAGCACATCAGAAAACAAATGAAGTAACAATTATGTACTGAAAATATTAATAAATAAGACATATTGAAAAGAGGGAAACTTACTAAAAGAAATCTGGAGAAACATCTAAATCTTCTTCTATTAGTATTATATATTCTGAATTCTGTTAAACAGATAAAAAATGCATTAATGTAGGTATTAATCAAAGAGTTCTAATCAATGTTCACTTCCTCTGTAAACCAATGTTCCACAGAAGCCTTGAGAAGGACATTATTTCTTTATCATTAAACCCTTTTCTAAATGCAGTCACATCCGACATATTCTGAAAACATTGTGGCAAAAGGAAACATTGCTCATGATGAGCAATTTCTCCTTTTGCCACAAATTTTTCAATGCTATTCAATAATTATGCTTTCACTTTATAGTGATTTTCATATTTTGTCATATGCTGCAGATTTGTTGAATGTGGGAAAGAGTTAAATTGCTGTTCAATATAAGAATAAAACGATCTTAACACACAAATGCTTGTTTTGAGCAATTTCTTCTTTTGTCACTATGTTTTCAAAAAGCTGTCTGCTGCAGAGGCGTCAGAAAGCGTCTATATGAGGGAAAGGTTTAACCTCCTCTTTGATGCCGACTGTCAGCATTAGATAAGGATATTTTGTACATAACAGTATACTTTCCACCAGATAAATCTCACTTTTATTGTGACGTTGATTGTAATGGTTTAGAAAATATACTGATTGCAAGTGATTTGTCTCAGTATGAGGTTTTGATTTCTGGAGAATAGTCCCATAGTTGAGTCTGAGAAAGCCATTCGTGTTTCAAACATTAATAAGGCATTGGGTGGTAGTCTTTTGCCACAACATATTGTATATGGTGCAGATGTTTTAGTGCCTTACTACACAACATATTGTATGTGGCACAGATTTTTAAGTGCCTTACTACACAAGATATTGTATATGGCACAGATGTTTTAGTGCCTTACTACACAAGATATTGTATATGGCACAGATGTTTTAGTGCCTTACTACACAAGATATTGTATATGGCACAGATGTTTTAGTGCCTTACTACACAACATATCGTATATGGCACAGATGTTTTAGTGCCTTACTACACAACATATTGTATGTGGCACAGATGTTTTAGTGCCTTACTACACAAGATATTGTATATGGCGCAGATGTTTTAGTGCCTTACTACACAACATATTGTATGTGGCGCCAATGTTTTAGTGCCTTACTACACAACATATTGTATATGGCACAGATGTTTTAGTGCCTTTCTACACAACATATTGTATATGGCGCAGATGTTTTAGTGCCTTACTACACAACATATTGTATGTGGCGCAGATGTTTTAGTGCCTTACTACACAAGATATTGTATGTTGCACAGATGTTTTAGTGCCTTACTACACAACATATTGTATATTGCACAGATGTTTTAGTGCCTTACTACACAACATATCGTATATGGCACAGATGTTTTAGTGCCTTACTACACAACATATTGTATATTGCACAGATGTTTTAGTGCCTTACTACACAACATATCGTATATGGCACAGATGTTTTAGTGCCTTACTACACAACATATTGTATATGGCACAGATGTTTTAGTGCCTAACTACACAACATATTGTATGTGGCACAGATGTTTTAGTGCCTTACTACACAACATATTGTATATGGCGCAGATGTTTTAGTGCCTTACTATTTAAACTTTTAATTAGACCGTTTTCATGCGGTGAATTTCCCTCTAAATGGATTGAATTCATTATCATACCAATTCATAAACAAGAAACCGCTGAAGACGGTAAGGCCGGATTGTCGGCAATTTGACCTTGAAAATCGACAAACCAAGGTCAAGGTCAAAGTAACCATAAAAATCAATAGAACTTGTTACTGGTTCCCTTCAGGCAAAGTTTCAAGTTAGTAACCCTTTCCAGTGCTGAGATTTTGCCTCAACCTGAAACTTTAACCAAAATGTTGACGGACAGACAGACAGACAGACGGACATCGCCAATCTATAGACCGGAATTGCTAGAGCAATCAGGCCAAAAAGGAAGTATTGACCAACAAAATAACTATAGAGGTATTGCTCTTATCAATATAATAAGTAAGATATATACTAAAAGAGTAACATTTTATGTCAATATATATGACAAGATATTGGAATGCCAGGCTGGTTTCAGGTCAGGATATTAGACCATCGACATGCCTTTTACTGTATTCAATTGTAATTAAATATTTCAGTACTGAAGGTAAAACATTATATGTAGCCTTTATTGATTTCAAAAAGGCATTTGATTCAGTTCGAGATATTCTTTTTAACATTTTAAAGAAAAATTGTATAAAAGGTAATCTTTTTAAATCCATTAAGTCAATCTATTCCATGGTCAAGGCTCAAGTAAGATCCTCATTGGATTCTTATAGAGAAACTTTTCCTTGTAAGCCTGATACTTTTTTCCTTGGGACCTGAATATGGGAACCAAATGACACGTACCTTTGCCTGTTATTTCTCTTTATTAACGAATTCTTAACATTGTTATGTAATAACGATGTGCGTGGTATTCAACTGTTCCCTGATATTACTGAAATCTTTCTTTTGATGTTTGCTGATGACATTGCATTAACCGCAGACACAGTATTTGGATTGCAAAAACAAATCAATCTTTTAGAAAAGTTTAGTACTGATTATAAACTATCTGTTAATCCTTCCCCTTATATAGACGCTTTCTGACGCCTCTGCAGCAGAATGATGTCTTTTTGGAGACATAGTGACAAAAGAAGAAATTGCTCAAAACGAGCAATTTCTCCTTTTGACATAATTCCACTTGTGTAGTCATAGCTTATCCATTTAATTATAGAGATTTTCTTTTTTTTTAACAAAATATGTTCAAAATCATCTGCTGCATAATTGTTGTATGAGGGAAAGTGTTAATATTGAAAAATCTAAGATTTTAGTTTTCAAAAAAAAGGAGGAAATTTAGCTGCAAGAGAAAATGGAAATACAAGGAAAGTTTAATTGAAGTAATAAATGGTTTTACATATGTTGGTGTCCATTTACTTATCGGCTGTCTCTGTCTAAAATGTCTGAAGCCATGACAATTAAAGCAAAGAAGGTTTTTTTACGTATTCAATTTCTGTCAGCAAATGATCTAAATCAACCTAGTTCTGAAAAGTTTTGCAGCTAATGTCCTCACAAAATCTAACAACAGTTAGAAATCTAGCAATGTACATTTACTATGCATTAAAAGCAAGAAAGAGCTATATAGACAGTTTGCATGTTAATACTAAAATAGAATTCATCCTGAAATGCAGAAACTGATACGGACGAGTCTAAGATAGTCTTTAAAAGTAAACAATTCCAGATCTACTGTTAGAAATGTTTTATATCTTGACTGTATAGTTATCTGTGTATTGTACAGTATTATGTATTGTAATGATTGTGTCACATTTCACATGTTTTGTAAATGTTTGTATTTGTGTATGGGCCAGTGGCCTACATAACACTTTGAAATAAACTTGTAAACTTGTCAGTCATGTTTTTAACACATCTACTTGCATAATTTTAGTATAGGTTCATTTAAGAAACTTTGCTGCCAAATTACTTTGAAATCAGACAAGCCTATTCAGAGCAGAAAAAATGTTGGTTTATAAATAAAACTTACTGGAAATAGTTCAAAAGTGGCAAGTATGCTGCCTTTATAATGTTGTGATATTCGACTGTTCCTTACGCCGTGGGGTGTGTGCTGAATTCCCTTGATATTAAATAGCTGGGCTACATCTCTGGCTTCCTGAATATACACAACATAATCATACAAACTCATGTTGACCCTTTCCATCATACAAATAATCTGCAGCAGAAGTATTTGAAAACATGGAAAAACTCTAATGACTGAAAACATAATTTATTGAATAGAGTTGAAAACATTTATGGCAAAAGGAGAAATTTCTTATTTTGAGCAATTTCTCCTTTTGTCACTATGTTTTCAAAAGTTGACTGCTGCAAAAGCATCAGAAATCGTCAGTTTATTGGGGTTTTACGCCGTTTTCAACATTATTTCAGTTATATCATGGCGACAGTTCGCTTATGTGTGGTCCCTGGTTAAACAAACCAGTACAAAGCTGGTAAAATGTGCCTTGCCCATGGGCACTCCACCATGACCGTCGTGCCGCGACTGGAGATCGAACCTGGGACTCCCGGTTTCAAATACCCGACGATAACCACTCGACCACGGCGGATAACTAAAAATCATCAGTATGAAGGAAAAGTTTAAATCTGCAACATAAGATGATGATTTCTTGTATCTGTCACATGTCTAGCGTTCTTTTGCGACCTTAAATGTCGAAATGAAATTATCGGTGTTCTTTATCTTTACCTACCTATCCGATTTTATTACCACCATTTTAATAAATCATTTCTTATTTTTGTAGAAAAGTCAATTTACGATAAAAAAATTGTCTCGAATCATTTCTTTTTGGTAGGTTTTACAAAACTAGAATGAGCGACGCCAGTTAAAGATGATTTTGAAAACATTTAAGCAAAAAAATTACTATTTCTATAAACAAGAGCTGTCGGAGGACAGCGTGCTCGACTATTCCACCGCTTATTTAAGTTACTGAGATAATGGACTCTAATGTAGTTGCATGCAAACATTAACCACAATTTCTTAAAGGGTGATAATTTGCATTATATGCAGGATAGAGTTATTTAACTTGATTATTTTCATAGGTGTGATGGTTAGGAAAGGTGGTGTAACGTTTCAATGGAATGCATCAAGTAGTTGATAAGATATGGACTCTTAAAACGCAAAACTTTAACCATAATTTCTAAGTAAAACAAGGGCAACAATTTGCACCATATGCAGGATAGAGTTACCTTAATTGGTTGTGTTTATAGTTGTGAAATTGGGAAAGGTTGTATAAAGTTTCAATACAATGCTTCAGGTTGTTACTGAGATTACACTCTAAATGTAGTTGCAAAACTTTAACCAGAATTTCTAAGTCCAAAAAGGGCCATAACTTAAATAAAATGCAGGATAGAGTTATCTAACTTGATAATCTACATAGGTGTGACAGTTGGGTAGGGTTGTATAAAGTTTCAATGCAATGCATCAAGTATATACAAAGATATGGACCCTTAATTTAGTTGCACGCAAAACTTTAACTAGAATTTCTAAGTAAACAAGAGGGCCATGATGGCCCTGGATCGCTCACCTGATTTTGTTTTTTTCACTTTAGCTATATAAGCCCCAACCCTGGCGGCCATAGTTTCAGACCAATCAACTTAGCTTTAAGGAATTTGATAGAGGGTCACCCTAGGAACATTTCTACAAAATTATTTGAAAATCAGCCTGACTTTTTTAAGTTTTCACTATAGCCATATAAGGCAAAATAGCCTCGCCCCCCTGGTGGCCATGTTTTTCAACCAATCAACATGGCTTGAAGGAATCTGACAGAGGGTCATGCAAGGAGCATTTCTACAAAATTATTTGAAAATCTGCCTACCAGTTTGGGAGAAGGAGATTTTTTAAGTTTTCACTTTAGCCATATAAGGCAAAATAGCCCCACCCCCTGGCGGCCATGTTTTTCAACCAATCAACATGGCTTGAAGAAATCTGATAGAGGGTCATCCACGGAACATTTCTACAAAATTATTTGAAAATCGGCCATACGCTTTCTGAGGAGAAGATTTTTTAAGTTTTCACTATAGCCATATAAGGCAAAATAGCCCCGCCCCCCTGGAGGCCATGTTTTTCGACCAATCAACATGGCTTGAAGGAATCTGATAGAGGGTCATCCAAGGAACATTTCTACAACATTATTTGAAAATCTGCCAACCAGTTTGGGAGAAGAAGAATTTTGAAGTTTTTTTCATTTCGTTGCCATGGAACCCAGAATTCTGCATGGATCCCAAAAATTTGAGGGAAATCTGGTGAGGTCAATGAGAGGATGCTTTCTGTGAAGTTTCATCCCAATTGACCAACTGTTCACTGAGGAGAAGAAGTTGACACACACCGCACGACGGACAAAAGGCGATCACAATAACTCACCTTGAGCAAAGCTCAGGTGAGCTAAAAAAGGGCCATAACTTGCAAAACTTTAACCAGAATTTATAAGTCCAAAAAGGGCCATAACTTGCATAAAATAGAGTTATTTAACTTAAAAATCAACATAGTTGTGATGGTTGGGAAGGGTTGTATAAAGTTTCAAAACAATGTATCAAGTAAATACTAGGATATCGACTCTTAATGTAGTTGCATGCAAAACTTTAACCAAACTTTTAGTTAAAGAAAGGGCCATAAATTGCAAAATATACAGGAAAGAGTTAACATACTTGATTGTTTACATAGGTGTGATGGTTGGGAAGGGTTGTATAAAGTTTCAATGCAATGCATCAATTAGTTACTATGAGATGGTCTCTCAATGTAGTTGCACGCAAACTTTAACCAGAATTTCTAAGTAAAAAAAGGGCCATAACTTGCATAAAATGCAGGATAGAGTTATCTTACTTGATAATCTACATAAGTGTGATAGTTGGGTAGGGTTATATAGAGTTTCAATGCAATGCATCAAGTAAATACTGAGATATGGGCTCTTAATTTAGTTGCACGCTAAACTTTAACCAGAATTTCTAAGTGAAAAAAGGGCCATAACTTAAATAAAATGCAGGATAGAGTTATCTT
Source organism: Serripes groenlandicus (assembly GCA_031761405.1). Classification (NCBI taxonomy): domain Eukaryota; kingdom Metazoa; phylum Mollusca; class Bivalvia; order Cardiida; family Cardiidae; genus Serripes; species Serripes groenlandicus. Next base: position 29,154,032 of record JASEVX010000010.1, read on the forward strand.
ACTTGATAATCTACATAGGTGTGACAGTTGGGTAGGGTTGTATACAGTTTCAATGCAATGCATCAAGTAAATACTGAGATATGGACTCTTAATTTAGTTGCACGCAAAACTTTAACCAGAATTTCTAAGTAAAAAAAGGGCCATAACTTGCATAAAATGCAGGATAGAGTTATCTAACTTAATAATCTACATAGGTGCGATAGTTGGGTAGGGTTGTATAAAGTTTCAATGCAATGCATGAAGTAAATACTGAGATATGGACTCTTAATTTAGTTGCACGCAAAACTTTAACCAGAATTTCTATGTAAACAAGAGGGCCATGATGGCCCTGGATCGCTCACCTGAATGATAGTAAATTAGAAGCAAATATTTAACTGCAAATTTAATCAGGAGTTCAAATGAAACTGCAAGGAGTGGACACTGAGTTAAAGATAAAGTTTATCAGTAAAAGCCTATGATTTTGTAACCAATCAATACGGCTTGAAAAAATTAAACAGAGGATCACTGAAGTAAGATTCCTGTTCAAGGACTTAAAAAACAAGAGCTGTCAGAGGACAGCGCGCTCGACTATTCCACCGCTTATTTAAGTTACTGAGATAATGGACTCTAATGTAGTTGCATGCAAAACATTAACCACAATTTCTTAAAGGGTGATAATTTGCAAAATTATTTGAAAATCGGCCTGACACTTTCGGAGAGGAAGATTTTTTAAGTTTTCACTATAGCCATATAAGGCAAAATGGCCCCACCCCGCCGGACAAAAGGCGATCACAATAACTCACCTTGAGCAAAGCTCAGGTTAGCTAAAACGGCCCATAACTTGCATAGAATGCAGGATAGAGTTATCTATGATAGTTTGGTAGCATTGTAGAAAGTTTCAATGCAATACATGTAGTATTTAACTACTTGCATGCAAAACCTTAACCAAGGTGTGATGTGGATGCCAACGGCGACGCCAGGGTGAGTAGTATAGCTCTCATATTCTTCGAATAGTCGAGCTAAACAAGAGAACATTTTGAATTCAGATTAGGCATTGCGGTAAAAATGAAAATTGCTCATTGTCACCATAATTTAAAATGTCATATCCAGAAAATGAGTTGGCATGGAACGCATTTGTGAAAGAAATAGTATCTGCAATATGCATGATTTATTTTCACCAATTGAAAAAAAGCTTTTGTGAAAAGTACATGATATAATTATCCCTTTCCCTCATATAGACACTTTCTGACGCCTTTGCAGCAGATAGCTTTTTGAAAACATAGTAACAAAAGAAGAAATTGCACAAAACGTGCAATTTCTCCTTTTGTCACAATGTTTTCCACTTTTAGTCATAGGTTATCCATTCAATTATAGAGATTTTCCATTATTTGACAAAATATGTTCAAAGCCGTCTGTTGCAGAATTGTCTTATGAAGGAAAGGGTTAACTGTGACACTACTGAAATAAATCCTAATGAATCATTAAATAAAATAGTATCAAATAGCCAATAGCATTTGTTCAAAGGAACACATGAGTCACCTTCCATATAAACACTAAATGAAAGCATGACAGATATATTCAAAAGAACAACAGACTGTAAATGGCGATGTGATCCTTGTGTGTAACTCAGGCAAGGCAGGCAACATAAATATCAGTCAAAAAAGGAAAATGTTTTATTTTTCCTAAATTCTTAAATCTTAATAATAGAATGCATCTTACATCATAAAAACCATCTATGAACACGGTTACATTAGCTACTGGAACGCCAGGTGTTTGTAATAAAGTCTTCAACATTCTGAAATATGTAATAAAACAATAAATACACATCCATTCTCTTCCACTATCTGTACATGTAATCAATACAGGCAATTTAAGTAATTACTTTTTTTAAACTAAGTAAGTAAAGCAAAGATTGCACAAAATTACATGTTTTCAAAATTTGACTGCTGCATAATGCGTCAGAAATTGTCAGTTCCAAGTAAATGATTCAAGACTATATATAAACAATAGATGATAGTCCCAGATCAAAAGGATCAATACAACTTGTGGAACCCATTGCATGTTGTGTTTCTATTTGTGTATCTTCAATGCATGTTGAGTATCCGGCACATTGCATGTTGCATTTCTGTTTTTGTAACCCCATTGCATCTTGAGTTTCACTTTTGTACCCACAATGCATACCCATAACATCTTGAGTTTCACTTTTGTACCCACAATGCATAGAGTTTAAATTATTGAATCCTCATTACATGTTGAGCTTCTATTTTTGGATAACCATAACATATTGAGTTTCACCTTTATCTTATTATTGAATAAAGTTGAAAACATTGTGGCAAATTCAACAAGAGCGACAACTGTCACAAAATACGCCTGTCCTGTTTTTTTGAGACCAAGTATAGTGATAATTGGTTGTACGTCAGGCATATTTAGAGAGCGGACACTGTTAATACAGTTCTGGCCATTTCGAGGGACATAAGTGTGGAGTGACTAAGATAACGTGGTTAATTATCGAACCTGACCAAGATATTCTGCAAATCAATATATTGTCTAAATTTGGTGATGATAAAATTAAATGTATTCGAGTTACAGCACGGACAACATAAACTTTATGTAATTTAAGTAATAAAAGGGCCATAACTCTGAATAGTCAGGTTATATTGTTAAACTAATGATATGTTTTTAACCTGACATGACCCATTTTTACAAAATTAACCAAGATATTATGACAATATACATTCTGACCAAATTTGGTGATGATTGGACAAAGGCTTCTTAAATTATTGGGCGAACAACATAATTGATGCTTCCCGCCCGCCAGCCCTCCCATACGCCGCAGGTAAAACTATAACACGTCCCGTTTTAAAAAACGGGTGTATTAAAAGGAGAAACTGTTCATAATTATCAATATCTGCTTTGCCACAAAAAAATTCAAAAGCCATCTGTTGCAGGTGTATCTAAATGCGACTTCTTGTGGAACAAGACGGCCAAGATGGTCCTGAGATGATCAGCTGAGTAACGGTATAGTAGCAAATGTGGAACTGCTAATATTAAGGAAAATTTGATAAAGAGTGGGAATGAAATATCAAGGAGTCGACATTGTAAATAAAACAGCATATTAGTACAGGACTTTTGTAATAAGGCATTGAAAACAAGCTGCAGCATACCAAAGAAACAAGTAATTACAAACAAGAGGCCCAAAAGGGCCAGTATTGCTCCACGGCCATTAGGCAAAACTTAAATCTCCAAACAGCCTCGCTCCCTGATGGCAATGTTTTTGACCAATCAACATGGCTTGAAGGAATCTGATAGAGGGTCACCCTAGGATCATTTCTACAAAATTATTTGAAAATCAGCCCGAAACTTTCGGAGGAGAAGATTTTTTAAGTTTTCACTATAGCCACATAAGGCAAAATATCCCCGCCCCCTGGCGGCCATAGTTTTCGACCAATCAACATGGCTTGAAGGAATCTGATAGAGGGTCACCCAAGGAACATTTCTACAAGATTATTTGAAAATCGGCCCAACACTTTCGGAGGAGAAGATTTTTTAAGTTTTCACTATAGCCATATAAGGCAAAATAGCCCTACCCTCTGGCGGCCATGTTTTTCGACCAATCAACATGGCTTGAAGGAATCTGACAGAAGGTCTCCCAAGAAACATTTCTACAAAAAGAATTGAAAATTGGCCAAACACTGATTTTTTTTAAGTTTTCACTATAGCCATATAAGGCAAAATATCCCCGCCACCTGGCGGCCATGTTTTTCGACCAATCAACTTGGCTTAAGGAATCTGGTAGAGGGTCACCCAAGGAACATTTCTACAAAATAATTTGAAAATCGGCCCAACACTTTCGGAGGAGAAGATTTTTAAGTTTTCACTATAGCCATATAAGGCAAAATAGCCCCACCCTCTGGCGGCCATGTTTTTCGACCAATCAACATGGCTTGAAGGAATCTGACAGAAGGTCTCCCAAGAAACATTTCTACAAAAAAAATGAAAATTGGCCAAACACTGATTTTTTAAGTTTTCACTATAGCCATATAAGGCAAAATAGCCCCGCCCCTTGGCAGCCATGTTTTTCGACCAATCAACTTGGCTTAAGAAATATGATAGAGGGTCACCCAAGGAACATTTCTACAAAATTATTTGACCTAGATATCACTAAGACAAACATTCTGACAAAGATTCAACATACTCCTTAAATTTGAACTAGAGACCAAATTTTTTACCGGACATGACCTATATTCAAACTTGGCCTAGATATCATCAAGACAAACTTTCTGACAAAGTTTCAACATGCTCAAGTTTAAGATGCGGCTTCCAGAGAGTTAACAAGATTTTCATGTTGCCTCTAGAGTGTTAACAAGCAAATGTTGACGCCGAACAATGGACGCCGAACAATGGTCGATGGACAAAATGAATGAATGTATATTGTTTTATGGCGCATCGACAGCTAAGGTCATTTAGCGCGCAATTAAATTTAATTATTCATGATCCCTGGGTAAACAAACCAGTACTAGGCTAGAAAATGTGCATTGCCCAAGTGCACTCTACCATGACCGTAGTGCCGCGACTGGGGATCGAACCCGGGACACCCGGTTTCGAAATCCCCGACGCTAACCACTCGACCACAGCGGATTCCTGGTCGATGGACAAAAGGCGATCACAAAAATCACCTTGTGCACTTCGTGCTCTGGTGAGCTAAAAAGTAAAGTGGTACATTGTACAACTATTTAACCAAGGTGTGACACACACGCCGATACAGAAGCCCAGGTGAGTAGGAGAGCTTGCCTTATCTTTGAAAAGTCAAGCTAATAAAATTGGTAGCCAGTCCCAATCCCTGCCCTATCATTTCAAACCAATCAATAGTACTTCTACAATATCTTGAAATCGGGCAAGTTTTTTCATGTGAATGGTATTTTCAAAGTCTTGCCATTTTGCCCCTATTCTGTCGAAACCTGGGCACCATGTTTTTCAACTAATCAACATCTATTTTTTTGCAGAAGGTCACCCAAGGAAAATTTCTACCAAACTTTTTTAAAATCAGACCAGTAGATTTAGGGGAGAAGAATATTAAAGTTTTGGCATTTTTCTTCCTTTCTGATACTGCAACAACCAAAGTTCTAGATACAATTTGAAAGAGGAAAGGAATGTTTATGTGAGGTTTGGATGAAACTGGTCCAATGGTGTAGGAGTGTCGTTTGAATGTTATAGTTCAGGAAGGACGGACAGGAAAGGATCTTGAAACGGTTAACAGTTTACATGATATGAAATTTTAAGTGTTGTCAACTTTGAAATCAGGACAAAATATGTTATATTTGATCAATTGATAGTATATATGGGGAGGAAAAGAAACGCTTGTGTTGACCAATTTCACTTTTTTCCCCAGTGGTCTGCTGCATAAGGATGAAATCTGGATGTCATCAATCATTTTAAAGAACATACCAGTACAAATACAAATCCTATACTTGCCTGAAGAGATAGTGTGGTCGATTACTTGCTATCACAGATACTGCTACATCCAAATCACCTCCAACCGGCAGCTTTAATGGGAAAAACAAACAACTGGCTTTAGTCAATGTTCTATTATTAATGAAATAGTTATTGTTTGTTTATTGAAATGCTTCTTTTCTGTAATGTTTGAACAGTGAGTTCGTTATTGTTTACATTTTGCTTGAACAATTTCAGTAGAACACTGAAAGAACATTTCTGCCATATTATCTTGAAATCAAACAATCAATTACAAAGCATTTGATTTTATTTAAAGTTTTCGCATCTACCCTTTTCTGGAGCTGCCTTGTGGCCAGGATTTTAACCAATCAATTGACTTGAAATACTAAAGTTGAGGGTCACCTTTAGGAACATTGAAATTAAACCAGTAGTTTCAGTAAAGAAAGTTTTGTAATTTTTCCTCTCCCCATTTTTGATGCAGCAGCAACCTGAGTTCACTATAGAATTTAACTCTTTGAACAATTTACTATGAAGTTTCATTTAAATTGACCCAAAGGTTTCAGAGATGTTGTTCAAAACAACTGTTGACTATCTCTCACGCAGACATGCCTGACACAGGTAGATCACAATAGCTCAATTTGAGCACATTGTACTACAACAATTTAATATTAGAGAGTTTAAAGGCATATTGTTGATATATTTTCTGCAGTTGAGTCAATAAAAGTTGTCAGTATCAAGCAATGGTTAAATAGGTATTATCATTTGCAAACAAGAGTGCCAGTGCCGCCACAAAATATAAAGATCAAGATTGGTCCTTTTAATTATTGCTTTTAACATGTCTGTATACATAAGCTCAAAATGAAGTCTGTGAGACCAGTTAGCATAGCTGGAAGAGACAGGGACCTGAGATCATGGTTGCCTGGGTAGTAGGTTCGATCCCTGCAGGGACAGCCGGGTGTTTCCTTGAGCAAAACAGTTTATCCACACTTGTTCAGAGTTGAAAGTCTTACTCTGCTTACCAGCCTAGCTGACTTTGGTATTAACTAACAAGAGTGCCAGTGCCGCCACAAAATATAAAGATCAAGATTGATCCTTTTAATTATTGCTTTTAACATGTATCACAAGACTACCATTGGAATCTCTATCAAAATGGCCGAACCGAAAAATGGTAATTTCATGAAAAAAAATCACAAAACTACCATTATGGTAAAACAATCATTTAATGGAAAAGAAACAGCAAACAAAGTATTGGATTGGATTGTTGGAGCTTAATGTCCCATTCAACAAATTATTTCAGTCAGGAAGAAAATAGGATACATATAAACAGAGATAGAACCCTATAGAGGCTTCCGATATGAAAGTAGGTCAAATGGCAGTGTCGATATGTATCCTTTTTTTCCTTCTGAGCATAACTCTTGCAAATATCACTCTACCGGATAATCCCTGCTTTATGCACTTCTACCTGTTTGGAAACTTGAGTTGCGTTCGCAAGTGAATATGCTATAGAGACCAAGTTTCGAAAGGCATAACTATTGCAAAAATCGCTGAACCGGAAAATCGCCGCTTCATGCACATCTACCCATTATAGTCATAATATTGACCAAGTTTTGAAAAGATTCAGTCAGAAACGTAGGAGGAGTTGCGTTCACAAGCCGCAATATCAATCAGCTACAGAAACTAAGTTACAAGCGACATAAATCTTGCAAAAATCAATGAACCGGAAAATCGCCGTTTCATGCACATCTACCCATTATAGTTATGACATTGACCAAGTTTTGAAAAGATTCGGTCAGAAACATAGGAGGAGTTGCGTTCACAAGGCTGCAATATCAATCAGCTACAGAGACTAAGTTACAAGGGACATAAATCTTGCAAATATCAATGAACCGGAAAATCGCCGCTTCATGCACATCTACCCATTATAGTCATGACATTGACCAAGTTTTGAAAAGATTCGGTCAGAAACATAGGAGGAGTTGCGTTCACAAGGCTGCAATATCAATCAGCTACAGAGACCAAGTTACAAGGGACATAAATCTTGCAAATATCAATGAGCCGGAAAATCACTGCTTCATGCACATCTACACATTATGGTCATGACATTGACCAAGTTTTGAAAAGATACGGTCAGAAACGTAGGAGGAGTTGCGTTCACAAGATATGGACGTACGGACGTACGTACAGACAGACGTACGGACGGACAGACGGAGAAGATGACGCCAATATACCACCGCCTCCGGCGGCGTATAAAAAGCGGAGAAGCTCATATATACAAATAAAACTGTATGCTCCTAAAAGGGTGAATGTAAGTTCATATTTCAAATTTTCAATACCCCATAGCTCCATATGTGAATTTGTTTTGTTGTTTTTAACAACCTTTTTGACACTTTACCCAATGAAAACCATCAACCTTCAGCAGGGACTGTAATCCCTCCTAACATTGTGTCCCTGAGTGGACTCAAACCAACTGAAGAGCCTCTGGGATACGTCCGCTTATACCTATTCAGACACAACTACCCATTATAGTAATGATATTGACCAAGTTTTGAAAAGATTCAGTCAGAAACGTAGGAAGAGTTGCGTTCACAAGCCGCAATATCAATCAACTACAGAGACTAAGTTACAAGGGACATAAATCTTGCAAAAATCAATGAACCGGAAAATTGAAAAGATACAGTCAGAAACGTAGGAGGAGTTGCGTTCACAAGAAATAGACGTACGGACAGACGGAGAAGATGACGCCAATATACGACCGCCTCCGGCGGCGTATAAAAATTATTTTCAGTTTGCACTCATAATTGTCAAGCAGACTTTAAGAATAGCATAAGTGGTAAAGTTTAACCCTTTCCCTCAAACGACAATTCTGCAGCAGACGACTTTGAACATATTTTGTCAAATAATAGAAAATCTCTATAATTGAATGGATAACCTATGACTAAAAGTGGAAAACATTGTGGCAAAATGAGAAAATGCTCACTTTGAGCAATTTCTTCTTTTGTCACTATGTTTTTCAAACGTTGTCTGCTGCAGAGGCGTCTATATGAGGGAAAGGGTTAATGCTTACAGGTTTATGTTTGAAATCTATAGGTGCTGGATTATCACAGCTACATATTCCTTTATAACCTTCATATTTAGAACAAAATATTCTTCTTCTCCCTGTAGATTCTGTGTTGGGCCAAGACAGACACCTTGAATCTGAAATACAGAAAATAAATTGTATGTGAAACTAACTATATGTATGTTAACAACAATAGAAACAAGTTACTGGAGTTTGCAAGCAATACAAAAGTCCCCTACCAAACAAAAATTATAAGTTGAAAAAGGAACATTATTCTGTCAAACCTCACTTTAAAGTTATGCCCCTTGACATTCATGGTCTTTAAAATGGTCCTGATTAAATGTGTGAAGTTCTAGAGTTGTAGACATGAAAATCTTCAAGTCTGACATTTACCAAAGAAGTAAGTGGCTGGTTATTATGCATGACATACCATCTTGCTGTGAAGAATAATTGTGTGATGTTATATCAAAATCCATTCAAGCATGTGAAAGACACAGGCTGGACATGTCAGAAAAGCCTAAGAATGTTTGAGCCCATATTGTGACCTTGACCTTGAGAGTAGGTGTCTGGTTGTTATGCATGACACATCATCTTGTTATGGAGAATAATTGTGTGAAGTAATATCAAAATCCATTAAAGCATGTGGAAGATACAGCCCTGATATGAAATTACAGACGGACATTGTTTGAGACCAAACTGTGACCTTGACCTTTGGGAGTAGGTGGCCTGGTGATGTGTATGACACATCATCTTATTATGGAGAATAATTGTGTGAAGTTATATCAAAATGCATTCAAGCATGTGGAAGATACAGCCCAGACTCAAAATTGCAGACAGACAGTGTTCGAGCCCAAACTGTGACTTTGACCGTGGAATAAGGTTGCCTGGCGATGTGCATGACACATCATCTCGTTATGGAAATCAATTGTGTGAAGTAATATTAAAATCCATTCAAGCTTGTGGAAGATATAGTCCGGAAACGAAATTGCGGACTGACATTGTTTGATAAACACAGTCTATTTTTTTTAGTGACAGACTATTTGGCTGAATGATACTGTAGACATGGATACTCTGGAACCAGCAAATTCATTTCTTAGCAAATATTCCACAGATACATGTGCTTTCATTGACATTATATACAATTTACGAGTAAAAAGACATCTCTCTGAACCCAATTTTCTTTTCAGTTATTGAGAGCTACTGTAGAAAGAGATATTCAAAGTAATTCATTGCTGGTATTGTAATAAGACTTAAACAATAGGGACTGATTTCTACCTAGATTTGGATGAGTGTCTTCGGAATTCACCTAATGTAATTTCATTTACATATATTTTCGACATTTTATCCAAGATGTGTTTGAAGTTGTCTGCTGTAAAGTTCTTGTATGATGGAAGGGGTTAAAGTAAAGATGATCTTTCCTTTAAGGAACCATCCAATCTCTTCTTCCCCTTACGATCACCTTTTCGGCCTCATAATTTTAACTTGTCCAGACTACATGTATTTGTTGAGATGTTTTCAATTTGATAAAAGTCCAAAACTATCATCTGATAATGAATCATACATATACAGTCAATTTACCCTGAATATTGGATCCAGGAATTCTCTCCCAAGTGATACTTACACATTTATAAATGTATTCAAAAGGAGTATGTGAGCAGTATACACTTTCTTGTAAATATCAAGAGGTATATAATACAAGCTCAATGGAAGACAATCTATATAATATTACAACTGATATTGTTGGTGAAAATGGATGCCATTTTTCGAAACTAGTGTAACATCTTACATAAATTGATCATGGCACAAATATGATATTGTATATACTGTATTTGATAACACCTTGGCCATTTGCAGCTTATTTAAAAAATATCTGGAAAAAAGTATTGTAAGACTCTGCAAATGAAAGTTTAGTTATTGAAACGAGTTGATAACATTGGTTCAAAAGGAGGAATTGCTCACTATGAGCCGATTCTTCTTTTTGCAACATTGCTTTCAAAAGTCTTTTATTACAGGAAAGTCAATTTGTTTGTGTGGTGTTTTATGCAGCATAAAAAAAACGAGAGCTGTCGGGGGACAGCGCGCTCGACTAATCCACACCTTATTAGTTACCGAGATATGGACTCTAATGTAGTTGCATGCAAAACATTAACCAGAATTTCTTAGAGTGTGATAATTTGCTTTATATGCAAGATAGAGTTATATAACTTGACTATTAACATAGATGTGATGGTTGGGAAGGGTTTCAATGGAATGCATCAAGAAGTTACTAAGATATGGACTCTTAAGGTAGTTGCATGCAAAACTTTAGCCATAATTTCTAAGTAAACAAGAGGGTCATGATGGCCCTATATCGCTCACCTGATTTAATAGAACTTCAATAGTTTTCAAAGTTTTTACTCTTTTTAGGCCAATACTTTTGGACAAGAAGATTTTTAAAGTTTTAACAATGCACATATAAGGAAAACAAGCTCCGCCCCCTGGCGGCCATGTTTTTCAACGGATCAAAAATATTTAAACAATCTTGGTAAAGGGTGCCCCAAGGAACATTTGTGCAAAATAATTTTTAAATCGGACCAGTACTTTTGGACAAGAAGATTTTTAAAGTTTTAACAATGCACATATAAGGAAAACAAGCTCCGCCCCCTGGCCGCCATGTTTTTCAACGGATTGGAAATATTTGTACAATCTTGGTAAAGGGTGCCCCAAGGAACATTTGTGCAAAATAATTTTTAAATCGGGCCAGTTCTTTTGGACAAGATTGTTAAAGTTTTAACAATGCACATATAAGGAAAACTAGCTCCGCCCCCTCGCGGCCATGCTTTTCAACGGATCGGAAATATTTGAACAATCTTGGTAAAGGGTGCCCTAAGGAACATTTGTGCAAAATAATTTTCAAATTGGGCCAGTACTTTTGGACAAGAAGATTTTTAAAGTTTTAACAATGCACATATAAGGAAAACAAGCTCCGCCCCCCCCTGGCGGCCATGTTTTTCAACGGATCAAAAATATTTGAACAATCTTGGTAAAGGGTGCACCAAGGAACATTTGTGCAATATTATTTTCAAATCGGCCCAGTACTTTTGGACAAGAAGATTTTACAAAGTTTTAACAATGCACATATAAGGAAAACAGGCTCCGCCCCCTGGCGGCCATGTTTTTCAACGGATTGGAAATATTTGAACAATCTTGGTAAAGAGTGTCCCAAGGAACATTTGCGCAAAATAATTTTCAAATCGGGCCAGTACTTTTGGACAAGAAGATTTTTAAAGTTTTAACAATGCACATGTAAGGAAAATAAGCTCCGCCCCTTGGCGGCCATGTTTTTCAAAGGATTGGAAATATTTGAACAATTTTGGTAGAGGGTACCTCAAGGAACATTTGTGCAAAATAATTTTCAAATCGGGCCAGTACTTTTGGACAAGAAGATTTTTTAAGATTTGGCAATTTTTCCCTTTTCTGATGCCGCAGCAACCAAATTTCTACTTGGAATTAATTTCTTTAAACAACTTTGAAAGAGGACTACCTAAGGACCATTCCTGTGAAGTTATTTTGAAATCTGTTCATTGGTTTAGTAGGAGAAGTCATTTGTAGGAAATTGTTAACAGACGACGACGCAGACGACGACGCCGGACGGTGAGTGATCACAAAAGCTCACCTTGCACTTCGTGCTTAGGTGAGCTAAAAAGGGGCAATAATTTGCATCATATGCAGGATAGAGTTATCTTACTTGGTTGTGCATCTAGTTGTGAAATTTGGAAGGTTTGCGTACAGTTTCAATACAATGCTTCAAGTAGTTACCCAGATATGGACTCTTAATGTAAGTAAAACAAGAACTGTTGGAGTACAAAGCGCTCGACTATTCCATCGCTTATTTAAGTTACTGAGATAATGGACTCTTAATGTAGTTGCATGCAAAACATAAACCACAATTACTTAGTGGGTGATAATTTGCATTATATGCAGGATAGTGTTATTTAACATGATTATTTTTATAGGTGTGATGGTTAGAAAGGGTTGTATAACGTTTCAATGGAATGCATCAAGTAGTTACTAAGATATGGACTCTTAATGTATTAGCACGCAAACCATTAACCATAATTTCTAAGTAAAAAAAGGGCAACAATTTGCACCATATGCAGAATAGAGTTATCTTAATTGGTTGTGTTTATAGTTGTGAAATTGGGAAAGGTTGTATAAAGTTTCAATACAATGCTTCAAGTTGTTACTGAGATTACACTCTAAATATAGTTGCAAAACTTTAACCAGAATTTCTAAGTCCAAAAAGGGCCATAACTTGCATAAAATGCTGAATAGAGAAATCGTACTTGATTGTTTAGGTGTGATGGTTGGGAAGGGCTGTATAAAGTTTCAATGCAATGCATCAAGTAGTTACTAAGATATGGTCTCTTTATGTAGTTGCATGCAAAAAGGGCCATAACTTGCATAAAATGCAGGATAGAGTTATTTAACTTGGAAATCAACCATAGGTTAGATAGTTGGGAAGGGTTGTATAAAGTTTCAAAGCAATGCATCAAGTAAATACTAGGATATCGACTCTTAATGTAGTTGCATGCAAAACTTTAACCAAATTTCAAGATAAAACAAGTTAATGTCGTATTGCAAGCAATACAAAAGTCCCCTACCGGACAAGGACAGAACATTGTGTATTGTATGTGCATTTATTGACAAAAATAGCAATGCACTGCATACCTGTAACTGTGACCTGAACCTTCCAGTTACAGGCCTATGTCTTGTGCGCCACATGTCACCTCATTATGTTGAACATGTGTGCCCAGTAACTTGGGAATTCTATGATGCATGGTTTCTCATTTCGACCTTTGACCTCTAAGTGTGACCTTGACCTTAGAGGTACAGGCCTGGGTCTTGTGTGCTACATGTCACCTCATTATGGTGAATATGTGTGCCCAGTAACTTCGGAATCCTATGATACATGGTTGAGATGCGGGCCGTACAAGGTACAATCCTATCAAACAGTTCTCATTTTGACCTTTGACCCCTAAGTGTGACCTTGACATACACACCTGGGTCTTGCGCATGACATGCCACCTTATGATGGAGAACATGTGTGCCTAGTAACTTGGGAATCCTATGATGAATGGTTGAGATGCAGGCCAGACAAGGTACAGTCCTATCAAACAGTACTCATTTTGACCTCTAAGTGTGACCTTGACATTTGAGGTACAAGCCTGGGTCTTAAGAGCGACACGCTGCCTCATAGCGAACGTTTGTGCCAAATTTCATGGAAGAGATGCAGGTCGGACAAGGTCCAGTCCTATCAAACAGTACTCATTTTGACCTTTGACCTCTAAGTGTGACCTTGACACTTGAGGTGAACATGTGTGCCAAGTAACTTGGGAATCCTATGATGCATGGTCAACTGGCGGCCTTGTTTTTCGACCAATCAACATGGCTTGAAGGAATCTAATAGTGGGTCACTTGAGGAACATTCCACAAAATTATTTGAAAATCAGCCTGACACTTTCGGAGGAGAAGATTTTTTAAGTTTCCACTATAGTCATATAAGGCAAAATAGCCCCGCCCCCTGGTGGCCATGTTTTTTCACCAATCAACATGGCTTGAAGGAATCTCATAGAGGGTCATCAAAGAAACATTTCTACAAAATTATTTGAAAATCGGCCTGACACTTTCGGAGGAGAAGGTTTTTTTAAGTTTTCACTATAGCCATATAAGGCAAAATAGCCCTGCCAACTGGCGGCCATGTTTTTCGACCAAGCAACATGGCTTGAAGGAATCTAATAGTGGGTCACTTAAGGAACATTTCTACAAAATTATTTGAAAATTGGCCTTACACTTTCGGAGAAGATTTTTTTAGTTTTCACTATAGCCATATAAGGCAAAATGGCCCCGCCCCCCTGGCGGCCATGTTTTTCGACCAATCAACATGGCTTAAAGGAAGTGATAGAGGGTCATCCAAGGAACATTTCTACAAAATTATTTGAAAATCGGCCAACCAGTTTCTTTTTTTTCATTTCGCTGCAATGGAAACCAGAATTCTGCATGGATCCAAGAAATTTGAAGGAATTCTGGTGAGGTCATTGAGAGGATGCATTCTGTGACGTTTCATCCCAATTGACCCACTGGTTACTGAGGAGAAGAAGTTGACGGACAAAAGGCGATCACAATAACTCACCTTGAGTAAAGCTCAGGTGAGCTAAAAAGGGCCATAAATTGCAAAATGTACTGGATAGAGTGATCATACTTGATTGTTTACATAGGTGTAATAGTTGGGAAGGGTTGTATAAAGTTTCAATGCAACGCATCAAGTAGTTACTAAGATATGGTCTCTTAATGTAGTTTCACGCAAAACTTTAGCAAGTAAGAAAAAGGGCCATAACTTGCATAAAATGCAGGATAGAGTTAGCTAACTTGATAATCTACATAAGTGTGATAGTTGGGTAGGGTTATATAAAGTTTCAATGCAATGCATCAAGTAAATACTGAGATAGGGACTCTTAATTTAGTTGCATACAAAACTTTAACCAGTAAAACAAGACCTTGGGCTGAGGGTGTCTCGCCCTTCTAAGAAAATCAGATATTAAATGGTATCACTATGCAAAAAGAAAGTAAAGTTGATAAAATGTGAAAAAGTAAGTGTCTGTCAATGCATTGTTATCAACATGTCATGATAAATAATAAAGTCACTACATGTGTATATATCTTAATATATTTATTCACACATGAAGTAAAGAGTGATCAATAATAGTACATTAAATTGTAAATAATTGCAATCACTATGATCATGATAGTAAGTTTTTACACACAAAAAAACAACAGGGGTTGCCGAGATATAAGAAAGGTTAAGTTTTGAGGTTAAGTTACCTAACAAAGGTCAAGTTCTGCACAATTATGACCTTGACCCTGAAAATTTTGACGTTGACAGATATCCCATGACCAAACAATACATCTAACAAAGTTTCAGAAGAATTCCAGCAGGGGTTGCTGAGATATAAGAAAGTTTTAAGTTTTGAGGTTAAGTTACCTAACAAAGGTCAAGTTCTGCACAATTATGACCTTGACCCTGAAAATTTTGACATTGATGGATGTCCCATGACCAAACAATACATCTGACAAAGTTTCAGAAAAATTCCAGCAGGGGTTGCCGAGATATAAGAAAGGGTCAAGTTCTGCACAATTATGACGTTGACCCTAAAAATGATGACGTTGACAGATGTCCTATGACCAAACAATACATCTGACAAAGTTTCAGAAAAATTCAAGCAGAGGTTGCTGAGATATAAGAAAGGTTAAGTTTTGAGGTTAAGTTACCTAACAAAGTTCAAGTTCTGCACAATTATGACCTTGACCCTGAAAATGTTGACGTTGACAGATGTCCCATGACCAAACAATACATCTGAAAAAGTTTCAGAAAAATTCAAGCAGAGGTTGCTGAGATATAAGAAAGGTTAAGTTTTGAGGTTAAGTTACCAAACAAAGGTCAAGTTCTGCACAATTATGACCTTGACCCTGAAAATTTTGACGTTGACAGATGTCCCATGACCAAACAATACATCTGACAAAGTTTCAGAAAAATTCCAGCAGGGGTTGATGTGATATAAGAAAGGGTCAAGTTCTGCACAATTATGACCTTGACCCTGAAAATTAAGACGTTGACAGATGTATCATGACCAAACAATACATCTGACAATGTTTCAGAAAAATTCAAGCAGGGGTTGCTGAGATATAAACAAGAGGGCCAAGATGGCCCTAAATCGATCACCTAATTGATAGTAAATTAATAGCAAATATTTAACTGCAAATATCTGGGAAAATGTTATCAGGGAGTGTAAATGAAACTGCAAAGGAGTGGACACTTCTCAAGAAACAGCTTATCAGTAAAGGCCATTTATATCTTGAAATCTAACAAGAACTTTAATAAGAATGGAATTATAAAGTTTTTGTCATTTTGCACCTTTTCTGATGCTGCCTTGCTGCCCTGTTTTTCAACGAAATCAATATGGCTTCAACAGTTTATTTAGAGGGTCACTTAAGGAACATTTCTACCAAATTATCTTGCAATCGCACAAGTAGATTATGGAGGAAAAGGATTTTAAAATTTGGGTATTTTTCTCACTTTCTGATGCCGCAGCAACCAAAGTTATCAATGGAATTTAAATCTTTGAACAATTTTGAAAGAGGACCACCAAAGGAACATTCTTGATTCGTATTATATTTTCTTAAAATCAGACAAACACTTTCATAAAAATGGAATTTTCAAATTTTGTCATTTTGCCCCTTTTCTGATGCCGCCTGACTGCCATGTTTTTCGACCAAACAGTATGGCTTGAACAATTTTTATAGAGGGTCACCCAAGGAACATTTCTACCAAATTATATTTGAATCTGACAGGCAGATTCGGAGGAGAAGATTTTTAAAGTTTGGACATTTTGTCCCCTTTCTGATGCCGCAGCAACCAAAGTTCTCATTGGAATTTTAATCTTTGAACAATTTTGAAAGAGGACCACCAAAGGAACATTCCTGTGATGTTTTGTGGAAATTGGTCTATTGGAATGGTAGGAGTTGGTTGTCATTTGTAGCTAAAAGTTCAATTTACCCCTTTTGAGATGACGCCTGGTTGCTATGATTGTGTAACCAATCAAAACGCCTTAATCAAATTAAATAGAGGATCATTACAGTAAGATTCATATTATATTTTCTTAAAATCAGACAAGCACTTTCATAAAAATGGAATTTTCAAATTCTGTCATTTTGCCCCTTTTTTGATGCCGCCTGACTGCCATGTTTTTCCCCCAATCAGTATGGCTTGAACAATTTTTATAGAGGGTCACCCAAGGAACATTTCTACCAAATTATATTTGAATCTGACAAGCAGATTCGGAGGAGAAGATTTTTAAAGTTTGGACATTTTGTCCCCTTTTCTGATACCGCAGCAACCAAAGTTCTCATTGGAATTTTAATCTTTGAACAATTTTGAAAGAGGACCACCAAAGGAACATTCCTGTGATGTTTTGTGGAAATTGTTCTATTGGAATGGTAGGAGTTGGTTGTCATTTGTAGCTAAAAGTTCAATTTACCCCTTTTGTGATGACGCCTGGTTGCTATGATTGTGTAACCAATCAAAACGGCTTAAACAAATTAAATAGAGGATCATTACAGTAAGATTCATATTACATTTTCTTAAAATCAGACAAGCACTTTCATAAAAATGGAATTTTCAAATTTTGTCATTTTGCCCCTTTTTTGATGCCGCCTGACTGCCATGTTTTTTGCCCAATCAGTATGGCTTGAACAATTTTTATAGAGGGTCACCCAAGGAACATTTCTACCAAATTATATTTGAATCTGACAAGCAGATTCGGAGGAGAAGATTTTTAAAGTTTGGACATTTTGTCCCCTTTCTGATGCCGCAGCAACCAAAGTTCTCAATGGAATTTAAATCTTTGAACAACTTTGAAAGAGGCCAACCAGAGAAACAGTCCTGTGATGTTTCACGGAAATTGTCCTTGGAGTTTGGGAGGAGATGATGTTTAAAGCTAAAAGTTAACGCTGGACGGACGGACGGGCGGACGGACGACGGACAAAAAGTGATCAGAATAGCTCACCTTGAGCCTTCGGCTCAGGTGATCTAAAAAGGTTAAGTTTTGAGGTTAAGTTACCTAATAAAGGTCAAGTTCTGCACAATTATGACCTTGACCCTGAAATTTTTGATGTTGACAGATGTCCCATGACCAAACAATACATCTGACAAAGTTTCAGAAAAATTCAAGCAGGGGTTGCTGAGATATAAGAAAGGTTAAGTTTTGAAGTTAAGTTACCTAACAAAGGTCAAGTTCTGCACAATTATGATCTTGACCCTGAACATTTTGAGGTTGACAGATGTCCCATGACCAAACAATACAGCTAACAAAGTTTCAGAAAAATTCAAGCAGGGGTTGCCGAGATTTAGCTATTTGTAAAGTGACTGCTATGTCTCACTCCACTATCGTGGGCGAGACAAAAAGGGTCATAACTTGCATAAAATGCAGGATAGAGTTATCTAACTTGATAATCTACATAGGTGTGATAGTTGGGTAGGGTTGTATAAAGTTTCAATGCAATGCATCAAGTATATACTGAGATATGGACTCTTAATTTAGTTGCACGCACAACTTTAATATAAGTACTTGCATACAAAACCTTAACCAAGGTGTGATGCAGACGCCGACGCCAGGGTGAGTAGTATAGCTCTCATATTCTTCGAATAGTCAATCTAAAACTCAGCTCTTTCACAGCATTTCCTGGGTAAGTTACAAGTATTATTGGCCATTTATCCTGACACCACCTTGTCAGTTGTAATGCTTACCACACAACCCTGAGCGCCAATGATCTTTAAGTTTGTTTGTATGGTGTTATAAGCCGCTTTGAACAATCTTTCAGACATTTCCTGGGTACGTTACCAGTACAACTGGTCCATTTATCCTGACACCAGAGAGTCAGTTGTAATGCCAACCCCACAACCCTGAGTACCAAGGAGGGAGAGCCATTACTACCATTTTTAAAGCACAGACAAGTCAACATACATCTGCATGTAAGAAAGGGTTAAACAGATCGACTCATCTAAAGTAACATTCAGTGTTTACCTTGGAACGACTTGAATGTCATATTGACTTTCAAATGAACAGGTTCTCCCCAACTACCAAGATCAGGAGATTTTCCAATCATTTCACCATAGGGTCTCCCTGAAAAAACAAAATACATGAAATGATTTTATCTTACATTTTGATATATAGTTGAAAACATTGCCGATGGGGGGAGAATTTTTTTTTCTTCTTCTTCTACACCAATTTTGAAAGTCATAAACTGCAAAGGAATTAAAAACCATCCATGTCAGGTAAAGTGCTTAACCCTTTCCCTCATATAGACGCTTTCTGATGCCTCTGCAGTAGAAGGCTTTTTGAAAACGTGACAAAAGATTAATTGCTCAAAACAAGCAATTTCTTCTTTTGCCACAATGTTTTCCACTTCTTGTCATAGTTTATCCATTCAATTATAGAGATTTTCTATGTTTTGACAAACAAAATATGTTCAAAGTCTTCTGCTACAGATTTGTCTTATGAGGGAAAGGGTTAACCATTTCCAACATACAACAATTCTGTAACAGATGACTTTGGAATCATCTAGAAAACACCCCTACTGCTTTTCATTTTGCAAAAATTGCTTTCAAAAGGCGTCTGCTGCAGAGGTGTCAGAAAGCGTCTGTATGTGAGAAAGGGTCAACTGATCTGGACACTTACCCCCGTAAACTGTAATGAACGCCCAGGTATCCCTCCAACCGACTGACAAGGCATGCTGACTACCCAAGTCTGATAAGTACCGGCGACATTTTTCCTTCATATTGAACGTACCCTCATCCTGGTAAGAAAAAAAAGAATAAAGCGAGTTATGTCTTTTTGATTAACCTCTTCCAACACATGACAAATGTGCAACAGTCAACTTCCAAGACATCTAGTTAATAATGGTTTAGGAGGAGATGTCATTTGAAGCTAAAAGTTCACTTTAGCCATATACGGCAAAATAGCCCCACCCCTGGCGGCCATAGTTTTCAACTAATCAACATGGCTTGTAGGAATCTGATCAAGGGTCACCCTAGGAACATTTCTGCAAAATTATTTGAAAATCGGCCCTCGGAGAAGAAGATTTTTTAAGTTTTCACTATAGCCATATAAAGCAAAATAGCAAAATAGCCCCGCCCTCTGGCGGTCATGTTTTTCGACCAATCAACATGGCTTGAAGAAATCTACTAGAGGGTCACCCTAGGAACATTTCTGCAAAATTATTTAAAAATCAGTTTGGGAGAAGAAGAATTTTAAAGTCTTTTTCGTTTGGTTGCCATGAAAACCAGAATTCTGCAAGGATCTAAAAAACTTGAAGGAATTTTGGTGAGGTCATTGAGAGGATGATTTCTGTGAAGTTTTATCCCAATTGACCCAGTGGTTACTTAGAAGAGGATGTTGACAGACGATGCACGACGGACACCAGACAAAAGGCGGTCACAATAACTCACCTTGAGCACTTCTCGCTCAGGTGAGCTAAAAACAGATAGAAATTTAAAATACCTTTATTGTAAGCACAAGGATTCTGCCCATTGACAGAGTCTCCAAAAATTGTACCAAAAGTGCATCTTCACCCTCTAAATATGTATCAAAATATCTTGTGGCCATAACATCCCCCTGAAATGCACACATATAATTCAATATTATAAATACAATACAATAAAATAAATACACACACAAAAACAATATAATATATACAATAAATACAAAACAATATAATAAATTCAACAAGAGCTGTCTGTAAGACAGCACGCTCAACACTGTTAGTACTTGACAATAAAACAAATCTTTTTGCAGTAAAAGGAAAAACAAAAATCCTTGACAGACTAACCTTCTCTTGTCTACAGATGGGGTCATGATGGTTAACAAGAATTCCAAGTTTCACAGCAATAAGTCAATAATTGGATTTTACCAAGATTCAATGTATTTTCAAATACTTTAAATACGGGTCATCTACTAGGGCACCCCCAGCCTCCATGTCAAGTTTGAGGGCCATGACCTTTGACCTCAAAATCAATAGGGTATCTACTGGTCACCACAAGCCTCCATGTCAAGTTTGAGGACAATGGGTGCAGGCCAAGTTATCACTCGGACAAGCTTTTTTGCATTCACGGTCACTGTGACCTTGACCTTTGACTTGATGACCTCGAAATCAATAGGGGTCATCAACGGAGCACCCCCATCCTCCATGTCAAGTTTGAGGGCCATGGGTGCAGGAAATATTGGGTTATTACTCGGACAAGTTTTTTACATTCAAGGTCACTGTGACCTTGACCTTTGACCTGATGACCTCAAAATCAATAGGGATCATCTACTGGTCACCCCCAGCCTCCATGTCAAGTCTGAGGACCACGGGTGTAGGCAATGTTGATTAAACACTCAGACAAGCTTTTCACATTCAAGGTCACTGTGACCATGACCTCTGACCTCAAAATCTTTAGGGGTCATCTAATGGTCACGCCCAACCTCCAAGTCAAGTTTGAGGACCATTGTTCCAGGCATTGTTGAGTCATCACTCGGACAAACTTTGGTCTACCGACGGACCTACAGAGCCACCAACTGACCGACATGTGCAAAGCAATATACCGCTCTTCTTCGAAGGGGGCATAATAAATACAATATAATATAAAACATAGAGTTTAATTAACATTGTTTTCATAATACGGGATTTAAATCCCAAGTGGAAAAGATTCTTGCGATATAAAAATGAGCGCACAAGTTTTTATATGCAAGAATCTCTTTCACGAGGGATTTAATTCCAAAATCATGAAAACAATGTTTATTAAGCTATATATTATATACTCAGCGATAATTTTTGTTTTAAACGACAATACCCCTGTGCAGCTCATTTATTTTTAGCTCAGAAGCGGAGAGATCTGAATGACGTAATCTGCCAGTTTTGCAGTGACGTCACTACGCGCACACCGACAAATGTGTACATTGATTGAAACTAGAGATTGCTTTTTTGAAAAAGTGCTTGTCTCCCCATTTGTGTGGTCATAGGGGAGGAAAAGAAATGATGGAGATGAAGCAACAGTGACAATCCTCAGTAATTGAGCGGAAACCATTTTTCGAAGGTTACCATGACCTTGGCCTTTGACTCAAAATCAATAGGGGTCATTTGCTGGTGGTGACCAACCTGCACACCAAGTGTTAATTTCCATGGCCAAAGCATTCTACAGTTATTAAGCAATAATTTTTCAGCTCAATGTTACTGTGACCTTGAGCTTTGACCTTGTGACCTCAAAAACAAACCAAAAATCAATAAGGATCATTTACTGGTTAGGACTAACCTGCACACCAGGTATGAAGTTCCTCGACATAAGCATTCTTTAGTTATTGAGCGGAAACCATTTTTCAGCTGAAGGTAACCATGACGTTGACCTTTAACATAGTGACCTCAAAATCAATAGGGGTCATCTGCTGGTGATGACCAACCTGCACACCAAGTATTAACTTCCATGGCAAAAGCATTCTACAGTTATTAAGCAAAAACAATTTTTCAGCTCATTGTCACTGTGACCTTTCAGCTCAAGGTCACTGTGACCTTGACTTTGACCTCAAAATCAATAGAGGTCTTCTACTGGGCACGGCCAACCTGCATACCAAGTATGGATTTCCTCGGCCCAAGCATTCTTCAGTTATTGAGTGGAAACCATTTTTTACCTCACAAGGTCACCATGACCTTGACCTTTGACCTTCTGACATCAAAATCAATAGGGGTCGTCTACTGGTCATGACCAACCTGCATACCAAGTATGCACTTCCTACGCCCAAACGTTCTTCAGTTATTGAGCGGAAACAAGTGTGACGGATGTGACCTTGACCACTTTGACCTTGACCTTTGACCTCAAAATGAATAGGGGTCATTTGCTGGTGGTGACCAACCTGCACACCAAGTATGAAGTTCCTGGGCCCAAGCAAAAACATTTTTTCAGCCCATTGTCCCTGTGACCTTTCAGCTCAAGGTCACTGTGACCTTGACTTTGACCTCAAAATCAAACAAAATCAATAGGGGTCTTCTACTGGGCATGGCCAACCTGCATACCAAGTATGGAGTTCCTATGCCCAAGCGTTCTTCAGTTATTGAACAGAAACAAGTGTGACAGACGGAAGGACGGAACGGGTAAAAACAATATGTCATGTCGTTTCAAGCTCTAATTTGCGGATTTAAAAGTGGAATTGTGGATAATTTAACTGTTCATCATTGACATGAAGTGTTAAGTAGTAAAAACGAAGCTTAAAAGTGTTTAAAAAAAGTAGTTCCGAAAATCCGGCTAGTGAGCTATATCACACACTAGGCGATATTGCTCAGTAGACAAAAAGCATGTTATAGGTTTTCTCAAGTTGGGAAATCTCTATATTTTATCATTGAGTATATAATATAAAACAATAAATACAATACAGAATTATAAGCACTGTCAGATGAAAAGGGATCTTGTTGCATCTTCGTAATAGTTTTCATATAAGAATTACAATTACTTTTTAAATGCTGAACGTGAAGAAAGTTCTAACTACTTAAATCCATATCTCTCCAGGCCTGGTTCCTTAATACTAAACTAGTACTCGCCTCATGGGAACTTAAATCCCTGTCTCTCCAGGCTGATTCTTTGATACTTAACTAGTACTCGCGTCATGGTAACTTAAATCCATGTCTCTCCAGGCTGATTCCTTGATACTTAACTAGTACTCGCGTCATGGTAACTTAAATCCATGTCTCTCCAGGCTGATTCCTTGATACTTAACTAGTACTCGTGTCATGGTAACTTAAATCCATGTCTCTTCAGGCTGATTCCTTGATACTTAACTAGTACTCGTGTCATGGTAACTTAAATCCATGTCTCTCCAGGCTGATTCCTTGATACTTAACTAGTACTCGCGTCATGGTAACTTAAATCAATCTCTCTCCAGGCTGATTACTTGATACTTAACTAGTACTCGCGTCATGGTAAATCCATGTCTCTCCAGGCCTGGTTCCTTAATACTTAACTAGTACTCGCCTCACAGGAACTTAAATCCATGTCTCCCCAGAGCTGGTTCATTGATACGTAACTAGTACTTGTCTCATGGAAACTTAAATCCATGTCTCTCCAGGCCTGGTTCCTTGAAACTTAACTAGTTCTCACTCTCATGGTAACTTAAATCCATGTCTTTCAAGGCCTGGTTCCTTGATACTTAACTAGTACTCGGCTCATGGGAACTTAAATACATGTATCTCCAGCCCTGGTTCTTTGATACTTAACTAGTACTCACTCTCATGGGAAACAAACTAATGTCCATTCCCGCATTATAATCTTTGAATTATTTAAACCCTTTGAAAGTTTTGTTATTTTACTGCTTTTTTTATGCTGCAAGGTGGTTATGTTTTTCCACAAATCCAAATGGCATGAAAAGCCAAGAAACATTTCAGCCACATTATCTTGAAATAAGACAATCATTTTCAGAACAGAAGAGTTTTTTAAGTTTTGAAAATGTTACCTCCATTTTGATGTTACCTGGTGGCCATGATTTTCATCAAATCAATATAGCTTGAACAAAATTTTGTGGAGCATCACCCAAGGAACCACATTATCTTGAAATTTAACAAACACTTTCTGAGGATCATTTCTTGACATTTTCCAACCTTTCTGATTCCGCAACAACCAAAGTTTGAACAAAGAGGTCCACCAAAGGAACCTGTGAAGTTTACTTGAAATTGGTCAAGTGGTATAAAAGGAGATGTTGTTATAAGAAATTGTTGACGACAAAGACGCCCACAGGGTGATCACTTTGTGCGAAGATGAGCTAAAAAAGAGTGTAACTTACAGTGGTTTGGCTAACTTCATGATGGTGAGCTAAAAAGAGTTTAACTTACAGTGGCTTGGTTAAGGTGAGCTAAAAAGAGTGTAACTTACAGTGGCTTGGTTAAGGACTACCACATGTATACCTCTACTTTTATCAGTTGTGTCATTGTTGAAGAAAACCTGTAAAAACACATGTGTAAATTAACCCTTTCCCTCATATAGACCCTTTCTGACGCCTCTGTAGCAGACGGCTTTTTGAAAACATAGTGACAAAAGAAGAAATTGCTCAAAATGAGAAATTTCTCCTTTCGCCACAATGTTTTCCACTTTTAGTCATAGGTTATCCATTCAATTATAGAGATTTTCTATTTTTTGACAAAATATGTTCAAAGACGTTGTATGAGGGAAAGGGTTTAGCTCAATGAGTCATGTCTGACAACTTGACTAGTACTGATTCTCTGTTTGGCATACAATTTGTTTGCTACATTCCTAGGTTTTGGCATTTAAGATTATCATAATTGTAAACAGACAGTAAAGACTGGTGAGTCTGTGTGCTCAGGCTCATCCATCGGAAGAGACCAAAAATCGCCAGAGGAAACTCAAATATATGATATGAAGAAATGATCCAAAAGAATAGTATATTTGTAATGATGATGTCTTGGTTAACATTTTTAAAATATGAGCTGCGTCTAGCAAATTGGGATTTTAATGACACTCTTCCTTGCCATAAATAAAAGTTATATTGGCAAATACATAGTTGAGCTACACTTCCAATTTTCAGTGAGAAGATGCATTTAGGTCTGTATAACATTAAGGTGGACAGTGAAGACTGTGGTGATACTGTGATACTGGTGATATTGACTGTGATACTGGTGATACTGTGATAATGATGATACTGACTGTGATACTGTGATAATGGTGATACTGACTGTGATACTGGTGATACTGTGATAATGGTGATACTGGTATAATGGTGATACTGACTGTGATACTGTGATACTGGTGATATTGACTGTGATAATGGTGATACTGGTGATATTGACTGTGATACTGATGATACTGTGATAATGGTGATACTGTGATAATGGTGATACTGACTGATACTGGTGATACTGTGATAATGGTGATAATTGTGATACTGGTGATACTGTGATAATGGTGATACTGGTGATACTGACTGTGATACTGTGATAATGACTGTGATACTGTGATACTGGTGATACTGGTGATACTGTGCATATGAACACACTTAACTGAGTCTTCGCTTTACGGAAAAGCAGTACAACCCTAAATGGCTCGACTCGGCTAAAATCAAGATGATTTAGTGAAAATGTTGGTATATCTCACAGGCATTTACCCTTTCCCACCTACATACACTTTCTGATGCCTCTGTAGCAGACGTCTTATGAAATCCTTGAGTTCAACTCTATTCAATAATAATTATATCATTTATAAAGATTTTCTATATTTTTGACTTGATAATTTCAAATTTGTCTGCTGCAGATTTCTTGTATGTGGGAAGGGTTAAACAGTCTTTGACTAATTTCTGAGTTGTGCAGATTAACAAGTTGATCTGGAGCTACATGTAAAATCTTGGTAAATACCCTTTGGTTGGTTTTTCAGAAAGTGTGGCTCAAATAGATATATGTATTTAACCCTTTCCCACATACTACAAATCTGCAGCAGACGACTTTGAAAATGTCTACTCAAAAGTTGTCCGTTGCAAGTATGTCAAAATGCATCTATAGGTGGAAAAGGGTTAACTTCATTCTGTAAAAGAAACCTTCGCACCAAACAATCAGCATTATTTCCTTCTTAGATTTCAACTCTTAATTGTCCAGATATCACATCTTCTTCCCTTGATGATTAAATACACTTACATTATTGCCATTTACTTTCACATAGATGACAGATCTGTTAGAGAGAACGTCTATTATAAAAGACTGATGAGCCGTCTGGAATGCCTTGTTGTCTCCAAAATTGTCCTCATGACCAAAGGTGGTATGGTCTCTTGTGTACAGGGAGGGGTCTAGAAAAAGAAAGATTGTTATCCTTTGATTTGTTTGAAAGGTGTTTTACACATATTTAAACTGTATTCCAACACAATCCTGACACCAGTGAATCAGGGAATGCTACTCTTCCTTTTGAGGACCAATTCATCAAAAGTTGTCCTTCTTTGTAAAAAACTACATTTTGAAGAGTCTACTTCAGACAACTTTAAAAATCAGCGTAGATTAAAGTACAAATTGCTAGTCAAGGACAATTTCTATGTCTTTCAACCGTGAATTTTGCTTTGTCACAAAAAACATTTATATTTCCTCTTGATATTTTGAATTGACTTCAATTTGTTAGATGCTTGTAATATGAAAGCATCTTAACATTTTCCCACATACGACAAATCTGCAGCAGACAACTTTGAAAACATTTTGGCGAAAGTATGGAATTTCTCTATAAAAGAAAGCAGCATTTTCTAATTCAGTTGAAAATCTTGTGGCAAATGGTGAAACTACAATATGAGCAAAAAAGGAACCTATCCCCATTCTATAGCAGTCATATTTCAAACTAATCAATATGACTTGAATGCTTTTTGTAGATGCTCATCTGACAAACATTTTTAGTAAATTATATAGGAATCAGACATGCAGTTTCGGAAGAGAATAATATTACTATTGTCATTTTACCTCCTTTCTAATACCACAGCAAACAGCATTAAAGGAAAACCATCAAAGGAACATTCTTGTGAGATAAAATGGAAATTAACCCAGTAATTTAGAACTTGTTGTTTTTAATAGTTTATTATAACAACAGATGACAGACACAGGTTATGACGACAATATATGATGGACACAAGTCACATGTTATGACGACAACAGAAGACGGACACAAGTTATATAAGGCAAAACAGCCCTGCCCCCTGGTGGCCATGTTATTCAACCAATCTACATGGCTTGAAGGAATTCGATATAGGGTCATCCAAGGAACATTTCCAAAAAATTATTTTAAAATCGGCCTGACACTTTCGGAGGAGAAGATTTTTTAAGTTGTCACTATAGCCATATACGGCAAATTAGACCCACCCCCTGGTGGCCATAGTTTTTGACCAATCAACATGGCTTGAAGGAATCTGACAGAGGGTCGCCCTAGGAACATTTCTACAAAATTATTTGAAAATCGACCTCAAAGTTTCGAAGGAGAAGATTTTTTAAGTTTTTGCTATAGCCATATAAGTCAAAATAGTCCCGCCCTCTGGCGGCCATGTTTTTTGACCAATCAACATGGCTTGAAGGAATCTGATATGGGGTCATCCTAGGAAAATTTCTACAAAATTATCGGAAAATCAGCCCGACACTTTCAGGAGAAGATTTTTTAAGTTTTCACTATAGCCATATAAGGCAAAATAGCCCCATCCAATGGTGGCCATGCTTTTTGACCAATCAACATGGCTTGAAGGAATCTGATAGAGGGTATCCAAGGAATATTTCTACAATCTTTTTTGAAAATCAGCCAACTAGTTTGGGAGAAGAAGAATTTTAAAAGTTTTCTTTCATTTGGTTGCCATGGAATTCTGCATGAATCCCGAAAATTTGAAGAAATTCTGGTGAGGTTATTGGGGAGAAGATGTTGACGGACGACGCACAACGCACAAAAGGCGATCACAATAACTCACCTTGAGCAATTCGTGCTCAGGTGAGCTAAAACTATCTATTAATTAAAGTGTAATTATTGTATAGAGTTGAAAGCATTGTGGCAAAAGAAGGAATTACTCATTTTTACCAGTTTCTCCTTTTGTCACATTTTTTTTAAAGTCATCTGTTGCACAGGCATCAGAAAGTGTCTATATGTGGAAAAGATTAAAGAGACATCAGACAAATATCTTTAATCATTATGGCCGAAACAAAAAAATACTTTTCTTACATGACGAATGGAGTGTACAAGACTTTTGATCTGTACAGAATGTTTCACCATACACTGTGATGAACTCTATCATAAAGTGATGAATTATTAATGCACCAAACAGCAATTTTAATGCACATTGCCAACTGTTTTCCACTATCATTGCTCACAATTTGTACAGATAATTTCAGATTTATGTGTTAACTATATAAAGTAAACACTTTTTTTCTTTCTTTATTTTTCAATATAATTGCTTAATGTTCATAGAGATATATCACTTATTTCATACGAAATATTAAATGTTCATACTAAATCTAGTTATTCATATCTACATTTCAGATTTATATATTAAACAGTATATCACTTCTATGTATTAATGAAAAGACACTGGTACTATTAGAACACAAACTGTTGAATCATAAAACATCTTAGTAAATAGTACTACTATCCTTTTCACACATAGAATGAATCTGCAGCAGATTCATTCACTTTGAAAACATTCAGGCAAAATTATTGAAAATCTTTACAAATTTAACAAATTCAATATGGTCAAAACATTGTGGCAAAAGAAGAATTTGCTGATTATGAGCAATTCTCTTTTGGCCACAACGTTTTCAAGTCATCATCAGCAGAAACGTCTAAATGGGCCTCCATGTGGGACAGGGTTAATATATATGGCTGTTCTGTCAGACATAAATGTTTGTCAAGCCCGAGACAAGCCTAGACAAGCCTGTATAACACCGAGTCTCACTAGAATCATCCCTGCCTCCAACACAAGTCAGTTTTCCATGAGGGTACCCTTTGACAAACAATTAAAAAAGTAGCCAGACTGGTTTTATGCCTATGTGCCGTGCCATTACGTCGTGATGCTGTATGGAAGATGTAATGAGATCCCCATTTTAACAACCACAGCCAATATACATTTCCGACAGATGTTTACCATTTCCCACATACAAACAATCTGTAACAAATGAGATTGAAATCATATAGGCAAAATATGGAAAATCTCTACAGATGAATAATTAATTGGATGAAGAATTTTGAGTAGTTTCTACTTTGGCCACAATATTTTCAAAAGAAGCCTACTGCAAATGCAGCCAAAAAATTGTCTGCATAAATTGGGAAAAGGTTAACATGACTAGGTTGTTGTACACAAATTGATACTTAACCCTTTCCCTCCTATGACAAATCTGTAAATTGAACATATTTTGTCAAAAAATAGAAAATCTCTATAATTTATAATTGAATGGATGGATGACTAAAATTGGAAAACATAGTGGCAAAAGGAGAAATTGGTTGTTTTTAGCAATTTCTTCTATTGTCACTATGTTTTCAAAAAGCTGTCAGTGAGTGCTGCAGAGGCGTCAGAAAGCATCTATATGAGGGAAAGGGTAAACCCTATCTCTAAGGCAGATGACGTTTGACATCTCTGCAGCAGAATGTTTTAAATAACATTATAGGAAAATGAACTCAATTCAAGGTAATTAAGCAATAATGTTTCAACTATGTTTAAAATGTATACTTCAAAGTTTTCAGAGGTATTTTTCATTAGGTGTTTTCGAAAGCAGAGGGTTTTAAAAAAATCATATCATTTCATTGATTGGACAGACCCTTTTCCATGTGTTCCTGAAAAGGTCATTGATATACTGTTTACCATGGTGTATGAGTGAAACCAAAACTAAAGAAATACTTGAGAAAAAAGAAAATGATTGTGGAAAAAATAAATCAATAAATATGCATTATTAATAACAAGCAAAAACTACCCTTTTGAAAAAAGTTTTCATGTTTTAGTAAAATGCAAAGACAAGAGAAGGTGGAATTATGAAAAAAGTGTAATGTGAATCCCAAATGAGATCAGCAACAGCTGCTGTAGTTAACCCTTACCAACATGAAACAAATCTGATGCAGGAGGCTCTGAGGAACATTTGAGGAAAATATGGAAAATCTCTATGAATAATTGATTTTAGATTAGAGTGGAAAAATGACATTTGTTAAGGAGAAAAGTACTCACCATACCCGGTCATACTTGAGTGTTATTGTTATATTCAATAAAAAAGATGGAAAGGATAGTTAGGTTGATGAGAAAATTGTTAAAAGGTTTCACTCTGCTAAATATTTTTTTCAAACCAAGCTTTTCTGGTTGTTGGTATAAGAAAAAGAGTAAAAAATAAAAAAAGGAGGACAAAGATTGGCTCTTAATCACTCAGCTATAGTTTTCGAAGTTTTCACTCTATACATATAAGAGCAAAACTTGCCCTGCCCCCTGGTGGACATGCTTATCAACGGATCGGAATAATTTGAACACTCGATATTGCGATCTTGTGACCTCAAAATCAAACAAATTCAATAAAGGTCATCTACTGGTTTAAGGATCAACCTGCACACCAGGTATGATGAAGTTCCTCGACATAAGCATTCTTTAGTTATTGGGCGGAAACCATTTTTCAGCTGAAGGTTACCATGACCTTGACCTTTGAGCTAGTGACCTCAAAAACAATAGGGGTCATCTACTGGTGGTGACCAACCTGCACACCAAGTATTAACTTCCATGGCCAAAGCAAAATACAATGTATCAGCTCATTGTTACTGTGACCTTGACCTTTGACATTGTGACCTCAAAATCAAACAAAAAAACAATGAGGGTCATGTACTGGTTAGGACCAACCTGCACAGAAAGGTATTAAGTTCCTCAACATAAGCATTCTTTAGTTATTGAGCGGAAACCATTTTTCAGCTGAAGGTTACCATGACCTTGACCTTTAACATAGGGACCTCAAAATCAATAGGGGTCATCTGCTGGTGATGACCAACCTGCACACCATGTATCAACTTCCATGGCCAAAGCTTTCTACAGATATTAAGCAAAAACAATTGTTCAGCTCATTGTCACTGTGACCTTTCAGCTCAAGGTCACTGTGACCTTGACTTTGACCTCACAATCAAACAAAATAAATAGGGATCTTCTACTGGGCATGGCCAACCTGCATACCAAGTATGGAGTTCCTCAGCCCAAGCGTTCTTTAGTTATTGAGCGGAAACCATTTTTGACCTCACAAGGTCACCATGACCTTGGCCTTTGACCTACTGACATCAAAATCAATAGGGGTCATCTACTGGTCATGACCAACCTGCATACCAAGTATAAAGTTCCTACACCCAAGCGTTCTTCAGTTATTGAGCGGAAACAAGTGTGACAGACGGAAGGACGGACGGAACGGGCAAAAACAATATGTCACCCCCATGTATGGGGGGGAGACATAATTAACCCTAGCCCAGCTACATATGCATTTTGATGCATCGGTAGACAAATTTTGAAAATATTGGGACAAGAACAGAAATTGCTCATTATCAGCAATTTGTTCTTTTGCCACAATGGTTTTAACTCTTTTCAATAATCATATTATCCTTTGAAGAGATTTTAAATGTCTTAGCCTAGATGCTATAACAGTTGTCTGCTGAGGATCGACTGTATGTGGGAACATACACTCTTTAGTACTGTTCACTTCTATAACACACTTTAAATTCATGAGGTCATTTTTGACCAAAATCAGCTGGGGCTTTTTAATTTACGAATTTATGAATTCTTGACATTGGCTTCTTCAAAAACTGGAAATAAACCTTCTTAAACCACTTGCCGGCATTAATTAGGTGTAAAATAGTGAAAATAGTAACAAAATAATAAGCAGGCACTACTATAGGCATTAACAAGCTAAGTTGATTTAAAAGCGTAATTAACGAGTACAACTATGCTTACAGCTATGTGTGAAGAACTCTCGACTATAATGCGTACCTGGTGTTGTACCAAGATGTCAACACTCAAGGTAAAACACCGTCTACCCGGTACACAAAGAAAAATGTCAACATGGTACAATATGCTATTTCTCTTTACAGATTTGTGAACGTCATTATCCTTCATGGACAATGTATATCATTACATGTATAAGCATTGCTTTTAATTTATTAATACTTTAAATAATCAAGTCGGCTAAAGTAGCATATTTTTGGATATTTCAATATAAAGTAAATTTCTTTGTGAAAAAATCAATTCACGAATATAAGCAATTATGAATTTATCTTATTTGTGAGTCTCAAGTCATGCCATAACACATTTCCACCAGTTCAACTACCTTTAAAATGTCTATCCAGAGCTCTAGATACGTGTTATGAATTGCTTATTTGGTCTCCCCGACCTATATTGCTGGTACTTAATTAACCCGTTCCCTAATACAGACACTTTCTGACGCATCTGCAACAGACGATTTTTTAAAACATCATGACAAAAGGAGAAATTGCTTACAATGAGCAATTTTCTCCTTAAGCCATGATGTTTTCAACTCTTTTATATATAAATATCATTTATGGAGCTTTTTCCCATTGTTGTCAATTTGTTGTCAAATTCGTCTGCTGCAGATTTGTTGTATGAGGGAATGTGTTTTAAAAGACTCAACTCACTAAGACAATTCTTTTAAGTACCAAATTATTGGGTTTAGTTGTTAATAGATAAACACCTATTGATGGAACAAAGAACGGTTTAAACTCCTCCTGAGCTATAGGTCTGTTTATACCTACCTACATGATTGCACAATACATTTTGTCAGGCAAAATGATGGAAAAAATCCCTATAAAGGAAAATACAATTATTACTCGTGGGAACAGGTTAAACAATAACATGTAAGGTCCAGCTTATTGCTCTTGGCAAAATAAAACTCATGCAAAATATAAATGCCACATCTTAAAAGGTTAACCCTTTCCCACAAACAGACACTTTCTGATGCCACTGCAACAAACGTCTTTTGAAAACCTTGTGACAAAAGGAGATATTACTTAACATAAGCAATTTCTCCTTTTGCCACGTTGTTTTAAAAAAAAATATGCAAGAATAACTTCAGTTATAATATTTTTTTAGTGTTTTTGCCTGGATGTTTTCATAGTCGTCTGCTGCAGGTTTCTTGTATCCGGAAAGGGTTAATCATGATTACAACAATTAAGGTTAAGGGTTACTAGTAAGCAGGTAGGTTACCTTTCATTAAATTCCATCTTTTGTTGGGTTTCAGGATAAAGGAAATATTGAGAATCAGGGTAACAGCCAGGATGAGAAGCAGGAAGGCCTAAAATTAGAAATCATAAAAAATCATGTGTTCATCCTACCACGCATACAACTAATCTATAGCAGACGACTTTGCAAACATCAAAAGGATAAATTTCTCATCTTGCTCCACACAAAAAACCATTTCAAGTATTTTCATGCAGTTACATTGTATATCACTGCTGAATGTTCACCTAACTATGTATTTCCTTGCTTTCTAGTATCAGTAATCCATTTTGTCCAGGCCATCGGCTTCTTTTCCACATAGACTACTTTCAGCTCATTGCTGAATGTTCCAGTCCCAATTAGAATTTGGAGTATCATAAAAAGGTGAAATTTATCCCTTTTACATAATATTTTCAAAAATTGCCTTCTCTCAAGAATTTAAATAACCTCTATCATTGCATTAACAGCAGTTTTAATGAGCAAATTGGAACTACATTTAGAAATGTCCAAAGCAGGCAAATTCTAAACAAGAGGGCCAAGATGGCCCTAAATCAATCACCCAAGTGATAGTAGAGTAATGTGTTACTGCTAATATTTGGGAAAATTCGATCAAGAGTGGGACTCAGACTGCAAAGATTGGACACAGTAAATAAAATGGCTTATCAGAACATTTTGTAATAAGGCCTTTTTAAAAGTCTTTGCACAATCTGAAATAGGGCCACTAAAGGAACATTCCTGAAGTTTGGTTGATATCAGTCCAATGGTTTAGGAGGAGATGTCGATTAAAGATAAAACAGTAAAAATTTATTTTACCCCTTTTCTAATGCGTTTCTTTTTCAACCAATCAATATGGCTTGAACAAATTATATAGAGGATCACTAAATAGACATTCTGCTAAATGATATATTGCAATCAGACGATAACTTTAATAACAAGAGCTGTCCGTAAGACAGCGCCCTCAACTGTTTTGTTTTGTGCCAATAAAACAACAAAAATTGCAGTTAAAAGCAAATCAAAGATCTCAACAATCCTTGACAGAGTTACGTTCTCTTGTCTACAGATAGCGGTCATGATGGTAAACAAGTATTCCAAGTTTCACAGCAATATACTAAAGGGTAAAGTCAATAATTGGATTTTACCCAGATTCAATGTTCATGTATTTTCTAAGTCGAAAAAGGGCCATAATTCTGACAAAACCTTCACAGATTTATGAACTCTTGTCTGTTTGTGAATGTAAGGATGGTGAACAAGAATTGATGGTTTAAAGGCAATATCTCTCAAGGTTTTGAAAAAAGTGGGGTGGTATGGAAAATATAATCCAAGTTCAATGTATTTTATAAGACGAAAAAGGACAAAACCTTCACAGATGTATGTACTCTTGTCTCTTGACGGAGGTTATGATGGTGAACAAGTATTATAAGTTTCAAAGCAATATCTTTAATGGTTTTGAAAAAAAGTGAGGTGGTACAAAAACATTAACCAAAGTTTAATGCCAACACCAAAGCCAACGCCCAGGCGAGTAGGATAGCTGGCCTTTTCTTCTAATGGACTTATAAAGTTTTTCATTTTGCCCCTTTACTGATGCTGTCTGGCTGCCATTTCTTTCAACCAGTCAATTTGGCTCGATTTCAGGGCTGTACAAAAAAAAAATTCAGCCACTTGTCCAGGACAAGTGACTATCAGAATGCCACTTGTCCTGCTAAGATTCTCACTTGTCCCACTTTTCTGCACACCAAGTTTAACATGCGACAAATATAAGAATTGTGTGGTAGCCCGGATCGCGGTTTCTTGAGTGTTTTAATTGTTTTTTAGTGGGTTTTTTTTCTAGTTCTGTATAAAGATAACATTAAGAGCACACAATGTACATGATTTAAGGGTAGTGAACAATTCAAATAACATTATTGCAAAAGACCTGTAGTGCAGCATTCAGTTAAAAAAAAAATATGAAATTTGGAAAAGAGATTATTTTTCACTAGGTTATTTGAAATATTCTGCATAAAATGTATGTATTTTATCCATATTTACAAAAGATTCAAAAGCTATTGAATGAAATGTTAAACTTGAGACAACATAGTCAAATGATGCAATAGCACTTTTCAAATTGAAGATAACAAAATAATAAGGTCACCGATTTAGGTCCCTCACCAAAACAGGGCAGTGTTCGATACGAGGGTCAGTTTTACAAAGAAAGACATATTAAATAAATTCAATTTTATTAACCGAAAGTCAAATTTATCAGGTTCAATGTAGGTTATTAAATCAAAAAATATTGTCAAAAAAAATGAAAGACAACAAAACGTTAAATTTGTTTCATGTGTTGCGGTCAATCTCATTAAAATCATCTCCTATTAACGCTACACATTTACATTTAGTCAGATCGGGGTACTTTAAATAGTCAGATTGGTGTTGCGGTATTATTAACATAGCCGCCATTTTGATGATTACGCAATGTTAATCATGGTTCCCTACTTTGAGAATTAGAAATCGGTAAACAGCGTTGAATGTAAACATCGGGGTCGTCAGGTCGCGAATGTTATTCACCCAATTTCTCATTTCATCCAATGAAATCGCAACTATTAAGTCATATGATTTTTTTCCCGCCGTTTATGCTAATTAATTTTGGTAAACAAAGCCGTGATTGGGCAATTATCATACTCGGGGGAATCATTTATATATTTCATTCCAAACAATTTTCTTTGTGTCCCTCCCTACAGAAAATCAAACTGGGATCCCACCGGGATCCCAGTGGGATCCCAGTGGGATCCCAGTGGGATGATCATATCCCAGTGGGATGTCATCATTTCAGTGGGATAGAAATTAATCCCAGTGGGATACTGGTGACCGGGATCCCAGTGACTGGGATCCCGGTGAAAATGACATATCAATCCCACTGAGATTGAGTAGATTTCCCATTGGGATCCCATTAAATTTTCACTAGAAAATTGACATTGCATGCATGGTACTTCAATTATACTTCTAAGACTTATACTTTGTCTACTTTGATAAAACAGTTATTAATGAACTTAAATTATTTGTCGTTGTTGATTTATTGAAAGAAAAAACTTTTTTTTTTTTTTTTTCAATTGTCTGCAATTTTAATATGGACATTTAGCTATTCAAATTAGATCACATGAAATCAGGAATCATAATCTGCACTTAATTTGAAGAAAAAAATCACACTAAAAAAAAATGCTTGCCTCAATCCTTTTAACAAACAAATCTTCAGCAGACGATCTTTAAACTTATAGGCAAATTGTTGATTATCTCTTCAAACATAAGTTGAACAGTATATGTATTATGTCCCTGGGTGAAATGAATAATAGAGTTGAAAAAATCATAGTTAAAGTAGCAATTTCTCCTTTTGTCACAATGTTATTGAAATGTGTTAGCTGCAGATGCATATAAATGCGTCTACAAATAGGTAAGGGTCAACTTATTTACCCAGGAAAAAACTCTGCAGCTCTGACCTACTTCTTTCCTCCACAAATGAGCCACGTCATACACAAATGACAAAAATGACATTTTGGGTCTCTGCAACCAGTTGATATTCATATATATATTTATATATATAGTCTGGTCAGGATCTTTCGTTTTCGCCATTCATATTGTCACAAAAAACATCTTTAACTCCACAGGGGAATAACAATGACTCAGTGAAAAGCTGACATAGAAGTATGAAATGTGATCGTAGCTCATTGATAAATAATGTGGGTTTTCATATGACGTAGCTCAATATCCGGGGAAATTAAAACAAAGGGCTGTGAATATGTTAGGTCACGTGATTTAGACAGCCACACTTGCATAAGTAAAATGGATTTTTCGAAGCATTTATATTCGGGTCAGTTCAAATTAATTAATGTATGACATGTCATCAACTGGATTTCCAAATTGCTTAAATACATGCCTCTGCGCACATTTGTCCAGATTTTTTTATAAATTCTTTAGGTTGAAAAAAACACAAAACACTGATCATTGGAAAACAGCACCCATGGTGCACCTAAACATTGTTGCTGGGTTTCTAATAAGCCATTCTGGGATTTGACGCAGGAGATACTTTCAGCTAACAAACTTTTAATTTTAAAATATTGTGAGAAAGGAAGACACTTTTTGTCTGCTTTAGATACATAAAAAATGCGTCTACCAATTCATTGCATCCCATCGACCGTCTTTATTTTTTTAACATGAATTATTTATGTTTAAAATATGGTACGTCATTGGCGCGTGGCATGACGTCATAAATAAAAGATCGAGCGTCTGTTCAAACCATGATGGCGACCATTTTCAACACGAATGCTGATTCACGGATTGTATATGCAATTTATCGCCGATGCTTGCATTTATTTTTGTTTGGTTGAGGGATAAAGTGTTCTAGAATGTTCGTAAGTAAATACTTTTCCTTTATCTTGCATTATTTCATTTTTATTGCAATCAAAAAGCTGTGACGAAGATCTCAAAATTCCCCCTCTGTCCCAAAAGATTAATATTACAGAAATATTTTAAAACATTTATTTGATCATCAGTGTTTTTTCTCGCTGTTTTGTGACCAGGGCCCTTTCCATTGTGAAAATATTGACATGTTAAATGTGATAAAAGGCAAATTTTGTGAAATTTAGACCTACTTTTGTGAAAAAAAAGGGAATTAAGTCTTTTTATTGTGAATGTCGGCCCAAATTTGGGTTAAAAAACCCACAAAACACTGATCATATAATTGGAATATGTTAACCTGCGTACAGCACCCACCTAAACATTGATGCAGGAGAAAACTATTTTTTTATTAGTCCCTTACCGTTCAGTGACCGGATGGGGACTATAGGTTTGGTCGATTCTGTCCGTCAGTCCCACCTAACTTTGTCCGGCCCGCATCTTAACTTAAACTATCCATCATAGGATTTCAAAGAAACTTGGCACACCCGTTAACCATGCTGAGGTGGCCTGGCGTGCACAAGACCCAGGCCTGTACCTCAAATGTGCAGGTCACACTTGGAGGTCAAAGGTCAAAATGAGTACAGTTTGATAGGACTACCTTGTTCGGCTCATATCTAAACCATGCATCATAGGATTTCTAAGTTACTGGGCACACATGTTCACCATGATGAGGTGGCACCCAAGACACAGGCCTGTACCACAAAGGTCAAGGTCACACTTAGAGGTAGGGGACTTTTGTATTGATTGCAATATGACATTAACTTTTGTTTGATTGATTGGGGTTTAACGCTGTTTTCAACATAGTTTCTAAGCAACTGGTTGCTTTTCCACATAGATTGTTAAACAGCCCATTGGTGAAAGACGAATTATGCAGGTCACAATGACTTTTCAATCGTCGGAAAGAATGTTGGCCGAGCTTGGATTCAAACTCACAACCCTTGGATTGACAGCCCGCGTCGCTAGCGACTCACTGAGCTACTGGGGCTTGGATCTGATTTGTTTGAACCATAAATTTTTACTGGAGCAGAATGCACAAATTCAAGACACATTCCCACATTTACAAATTATATTTGCCTAAACCAGCTGTTCAAATTAATTTGAATTAATACTTGAATGCATACTTTTCAGAGGAAGCGGGCAGAATTAGGAAAACATTCTAGCTTGGGAAAACTGACGAAAGTTTCAAGGACACTACCACAGTAACCTGCTCCCGGTGTTCCAGATAAACTATTGACAACAAAGGTGAATATTTTATATTTATATACCTGACTTGAGGATTAAGTCCTCAAATGTAAATTTTCATACAGTCCTGTCAAATTAATGAAAATTAAACCTATTATTTGAAAGAGTGCAATATTCAACCATGAATATTTAGAAAAGTATTAAGAGATAAGTTTGCAAACTTACTTTATATAATTACTTAGATATTTACCTTATATGAATGTCTATGAAATTTGAAGTGTTTTTTTGTTGGAGTCTTTAGAATATTCTCAAAAATGGTTGCTGAATTCGAGGCCTGAGTCTTTTCAATAATGTTTTGTTAAAGAAATCCTAACAATCGCTTTATACTTCTTCTGACAGTTGTCAGTTCCTTTCCACATATGAACTGTCCAGCGAGAAAACCAACATTGTAGACTCTGCGTAAAGTGACGATCCGGATCATCCTTAGCATGTCACACAGGCTAACTTGGACAGACACTTTCCACCTCCTGTGGATTTTATGTTTCATGAATCATTACTCTATATACCTCTATCAATCTAAGACGAAATGTGTTGGTCAGGATTATCCTGCCTTGGACTGCGCAGGCTGACCTGGATCCATACATTACGCAGAGTCGATGATGCTGGTTTTCTGGTGGAACAGCTCATATTGAGACAATGTCAGGACATCATAGAAATGTCTGTAAGGTAATCGTTAAAGTAAAACATCATTTAGTATTGCAGATGTTTTCATTCATCTTGCAGATATAATTATATGTGACGCATCAAAATAAGCAAAGACGCAAAATCGACCTAAACCAGTAAATATTTAGGAAAAAGTATTATTAAATGAAGGGGTATATAGGAGTCACTGTGTCGGGCTGTCGGTTGGCCAGAAGCCATATTTTGTCGGGCCTATTTCTTACAACCACTGGGTGGAATTCAATAGAATTTTACATGAGGAGATGTGCATATCCTAAAGGGGTTGCGATTGCATGTTATTTTACAGAGTTATGGCCCTTTTACTTATTAAGTTATGGTGTAGGTCAAGGTGCTGTTTAGGGGGTATTTATCATCTTCAGTGATATTTCTTGTTTGTTTATTTATTATATTAAAGAAATCATGTTTTTACTTGTATTTCACAGTACTGTTTTACTTTAAAGTAATTAATTGCGCGCTAAATGACCTTAGCTGTCGATGCGCCATAAAACAATATACATTCATTCATTCATTTA
Source organism: Serripes groenlandicus (assembly GCA_031761405.1). Taxonomy (NCBI): domain Eukaryota; kingdom Metazoa; phylum Mollusca; class Bivalvia; order Cardiida; family Cardiidae; genus Serripes; species Serripes groenlandicus. Next base: position 29,194,681 of record JASEVX010000010.1, read on the forward strand.
CTTTAAAGTACTGTATTTCATTTGCCTTGCATTAATGGCTCAATGATAACACAAATAAATTAAGTATCATGTAAATCATTAATGGCAGATTTTTTATCTCATGGTTAGAATGAGCTAGGGTACTGATTTTTATGGTTGTACATGCAGTATAATTATTTCTTGTTGTCACATGAAATTTACAACATATTGTCATTTGTTTTAGGTGAACTGTTCAACAACTTTCATTTGACGGCCACAGAGGAGGAGAAGACCAGGATCTGGATGGAAACAGTGGTTCCCAAGCTCAACAACAAAATAAGAGCATCCGAGATAATAAATACAATTAAAAGATTAATTAAATAAAATAAAACTTTGTTAGATATTTGAGCTCATAATTTATAGTTGATTTAAACTGCATGACTTCTAACTACACCTGAGCACAAAGTGAAGGGTGAGCTATTGTGATCACTTGTCGTCATCTATCTGTCTGTTCACATTTTTCTACAATCAGTTTGTAATTATGTTTTCCTTTCAATTCTAAAATTTTATGTATATATCTTTTGAACATTCACAGAGGTCACAACACTGATTTTAGATGTTCTTGAACACATTTTACTCAAATTTCAATGTTACTTTGCACCTTTCTCTGACTGAAATCTCATTGAAATCTCAACAAAACTATGGGATGCGGGTGGGACCCACTGGAAAAATTTGTTTGAATCCCACTGGGATGATGGTGGGATCCCACTGGGATAATGATGAGATCCCATTGGGATAAAGGTGGGACCCACTGGGAAAATTGGTTGGGATCCCACTGGGATAGGGTGGGATCCCACTGGGAAAATTGGTCGGGATCCCACTGGGATAAGGGTGGGATCCCACTGGGATGATGGTGGGATCCCACTGGGATGATGGTGGGATCCCACTGGGATAGGGTGGGATCCCACTGGGATAAGGGTGGGATCCCACTGGGAAAATTGGTCGGGATCCCACTGTGATAAGGGTGGGATCCCACTGGGATGATGGTGGGATCCCACTGGGATAAGGGTGGGATCCCACTGGGATAAAGGTGGGATCCCGACCAATTTTCCCAGTGGGATCCCAATTGGAATCCCACTGGGATCCCACCCTCATCCCAGTGGGATTTCCAGTCAAATTTTCTGTGGGGCTGATATTACGAATATTATGTCGATCTTGAAGGTATTTCAAATTGATAAACGGCAAGATAATTTTTAGCAGTCGTCGTATTGTCTTTAATTTGTATCTAATTTATTTTATTTACTTCTGCATGGCGAAAATTTCTTCCAAGTCTTTCTGAACCGGTTTGCACCAGTTTGCAAACATCGCATACCGAAAGTAGAAATATGGATCAAAATACATTTTAGGGAATATTTTAATGAGACCGATCCATAGGTAATTCCCTAGCTTTCATGAAATAACCCAGCCCCAAGGAACAATTGTCACTTATGATTGGACTGAGCCTTATTGGATACATATATATCACGTTAATCAACTATTACTGACGCGATTCGGTTGGCTGAAATCACTCGATCTGACAAGTGGTTAACTCCGCCTACTGTTATTGATTTGTTATGGTCACGCGCGAGTGGTTTTTCACATGTAACATACAGTCAAATTTATACACGACAGACATGTGTGATAGTAATTAAGCCGGGCTACCAGACACAGGAATTTACATTCACTGTTACGTAAATGGTTTGATATAATGGGACGTGGATTTTTGGAAAATGCCACTTGTCCGGGACTGAGATGTTGCAATTAGCGACTTGCCCGATGCGATTTATGACTTGTCCCGGACGTCGGGCTATGGGATTTGTACAGCCCTGGATTTCCTTTTGTAGAGGGTCACACATGGAAAGTTCTACCAAATTATCTTGGTATCGGAGATTTTTATTAAAGTTTGGGCATTTTTCTCCCTCAAGCAAAGTTATGTATAGAATAAATATATTTGAAAGAGTACCACCAAAGAAACATTCCTGTTAAGTTTGGTCGAAATTGGTCCAGTGGTTTTAGGGGGAGTTATCATTCTGATAATCATTCTGAAAAAGTTTCAACATGGTCAAGTTAAAAATGTGGCTTCGAGGTTGTTAGCAAGATTCTCCTACAATTTGACCCCGAGACCTAAAATGACCCAGTTTCGAACTTGGCCAAGATTTAATAGAGATGTATTTTCTGATAAACTTTTGTGAAGATTGGATGCAAAAAGTTGCCTGGGGAGACAAAAGGTGATCACAATAGCTCATCTTGTGCACTTTCTGCTCAGGACAGGTGAGCTAAAAAAATCTAAAAGAAACTTGATTTTGTTATATTTGTACTATGTTTCAAAAGCAGAGTACCCTTAAATTTCATATCAAACAAGATGTAAGACAGCATAATATCATATAATAGTTTATTGAAAACTGAGTAATTTATATCAGTGAATTGTTGCACCTCAAAGTTAAAACAAACAATCAGAATCAAAATCTGGATACCTACCAGTAACAGTTTGATTTTCCAAGACTGAATTTTCATGTTCACAATTATCAATTTCTCACACATATATAGGTATAAAATCTAAACAATTTTATAATTTCTTACATATAAGTAGTATAAAATCTGCACAAAGTCATAAAGGCAGTTGTCATGGTATTTGCTTTAACCCTTTCCCTCATACAACAATTCTGCAGCATACAATTTTAAACATATTTTGTAAAAAATTAGAAAATCTCTATAATTGAATGGATAACCTATGACGAAAAGTGGAAAAGTTTGTTTTGAGCAATATCTTCTTTTGTCACTATGTTTTCAAAAAGCTGTCTGCTGCAACTTGCGTCAAAAAGAGTCTATATGAGGGAAAGGGTTAACATTTATCCTAACCCTCACACAGACAACATTGATGCCTTTGCAGAAGTACAATTTTAGAATGCAATGGAAAAAGTAGAAATTGCTAAAAAAACAGGCAAATTTTTCCTTTTCCAACATTGATTTCAACTCGGAATCTAAGTCACATTTTTACATTCAACAGCATATCAGGTAGAGAATTAATGTTACACAATTTTCTCGTCCTCATATTTGTATTACTTTTTCTCATAAATACTTTCCCACATTAAACAAATCTGCAGCAGACGACTTTGAACACAACTTATTAATAAAAACAAACATTCTGGCAAAAGGAGAAATTGCATCAGAAAGTGTCTGTATGTGGCAAAGGGTCAATTAAACAAACAATATCAGTCAAAAGTACTACCTAAAATAATAAACAACAAGAGCGCCAAATGTCACAAAATACGCCCGTCCTGTTTTTTTGAGACCAAGTATAGTAGTAATTGGTTGTACGTCAGCCAAACTTAGAGAGCGGACACTGTTAGTACAGTTTTGGCCATATCGAGGGACATAATTGTGTAGTGACTGAGATAACGTTGTAAGTTATCAAACGTAACCAAGATATTCTGCCCATAAACATATTGTCTAAATTTGGTGATGATCGGATAAAGACTTTACAAGTTATTTAGCTGACAAGACCAATTTTAGGTAATTTCTATAATTAAAGGGCAATAACTCTCTATCGACTGGAGCAATATGGTTAGTTATCGAACTTGTCCAAGATATTACGCCAATACACATTCTGACCAAATTTGGTGATGATTGGACAAAAGCTCCTAAAGTAATTGAGCTGACTTGACCAATTTTAGGCAATTTCTATAATTAAAGAGGGATAACTCTCGATTGACTAAAGCGATATGGCTAGTTATCAAAATTATCTGAGATATTATGCCAATACACATTCTGACCAAATTTAGTAATGATTGGATAAAGGCTTCTAAAGTTATTGAGCTGACAAGACCAATTTTAGGTAATTTCTATAATTAAAGGGCGATAACTCTCAATTGACTAAAGCGATATGGTTAGTTATCGAACTTGTCCGAGTTATTATGCCAATACACATTCTGACCAAATTTGGTGATGATTGGACAAAGGCTCCTAATTTTATTGAGCTGACAAGACAATTTTAGGTAATTTCTATAATTAAAGGGCAGTAACTCTCGATTGACTAAAGCGATATGGCTAGTTATCGAACTTGTCCGAGATATTATGCCAATACACATTCTGACTAAATTTAGTGATGATTGGGCAAAGGCTTCTAAAGTTATTGAGCTGACAAGATCAATTTTTGGTAATTTCTATAATTAAAGGGTGATAACTCTTGATTGACTTAAGCGATATGGCTAGTTATCGAACTTGTCTGAGATATTATCCCAATACATATTCTGACTAAATTTAGTGATGATTGGACAAAGGCTTCTTAAGTTATTGAGCTGACAAGACCAATTTTGGGTAATTTCAATAATAAAAGGGCAATAACTCTTGATCGACTATAGCGATATGGCTAGTTATCGAACTTGTCCGAGATATTAGCCCAATACACATTCTGACAAAATTTAATGATCATTTGACCAAGGCTTCTTAAGTTATTGAGCTGACAAGACCAATTTTGGGTAATTTCTATAATTAAAGGGCGATAACTCTTGATTGACTAAAGCGATATGGCTAGTTATCGAACTTGTCCGAGATATTATCCAAATACACATTCTGACTAAATTTGGTGATGATTGGACAAAGGCTTCTAAAGTTATTGAGCTGACAACATACTGGACGCCGCTCGCCCGCCCGCCAACCCGCACGCCGCAGGTCACAAAACTATAATACGATCCGTTTTTTCAAAACGAGCGTATAAAAACCTATAACCAAAACCCTTAGGATACACATCTTTCCCAATCTACTCACCCTGTACCACAACAAATCTAAAGCAGACGACTTTGAAAACATCGGGGGGAAAATATGACAAATCTCATCACATGAAGTACTTTCATTGAATACTGCTGCAGTCATGTCAAAATATGTCTGCACACTAACCAAGTTACCTGATGGGATATTTTCCAATGACTTTGCTTTAAAAATATCTGAAGAAAATAATTAAAATCTAGAAACACAATTCTATTCAGTAATTATATTCAGAGATTTATTTTTATTTTTGTCTGGATGTATTCAATATTGACTGCAATTGTGTGGTATGTAGGACAGGGTTCAAATGCACAGGGTACATTTTGAAGAACAAAAAAATCTTATCAGTTACCACAATATATCACATTTTCCAGAGAAGTATGAGATCGTTTTTTATAAATATACATTTGTTATCTCTAATAGCATGCATGGTTAAGCATACAATAAAACTTACAATCTATTTTCTCTTACTATATAAACTCATTCCCACAAACAACAAACAATGTCAGTTGAATTTGAAAACAACTCTGCAAAAACATAAGAACTCTCTTGAATGAAAGAATCATTTTTGAATAGTTTTGCAAACATTGTGGCAAATGGAGAAATTGCTCATTATGAATAATTTCTCCTTGGGCTTGAATGTTTTCAAAATGCATCTGCAATTGGGAAAGGGTTAAAACTCTTCTCAATCTTATTAAAAAGCATCAATGTCATATTGGGGCCATGGGCAAATCATGGAAAAGATAGATGTGTATCAAAAACATTCTCTCGGTTTGAGCAGAGCTCCAGGAAATTCAGCCTAAGGACACTTTTAACCAGTTGAAATCTAGATCAACCTGCACATCTGTAAAGTTCTGTTTGCACATTAGTCACATAAGCTTCAAACTTGCAAACACATTTTGACAAGAGGCCCAAGAGAGCCAGTATCGCACAACTGTCATTAGTCAACTCACTATTACCATATAATGCAAAACAGCTCTGCTTCAACATGGCTTAAAGAAATCTCAAACAGGATTGCCCAATGAACATTTCTGCAAAATTATTAAAAAATCTGATTCATACTTTCTGAGGAGATCTAACATTTTAAAAACTTTAACTATAGTGATTTTGGACAGGCAGATATTTAAAGTTTTTTTCTATATATATGCATTAATAAGCTCCGCCATATGCATTAATAAGCATTAATGGAGATCCTGGAAATTCCGTGGACACCTTGGGACGGTTCCATGGACACACTAGAACAGTACCGCGGGCACCCTAGAATGGTTTTGTGGACACCCCAGATTATTCGGACCAGTTCCAGCGTTTCTGCGTATTAACATGAAATTCTTTGGGTTTTTCCAGGTTTTTTCCATGGTTTCCCTGTATTTTCCGTATTTCCTGTTAAGAGTCCCTGGAAAATCTACCTCTGGGCAAATTGTTCAAACATTTGCATAAATAATTTGAAAATCTTCACAAATGAAATTGTAACTTTATATCAAAGAGGAAAACATTTTAGGAAAAGGAGATACATGTATAAGCAATGTATATAAGCAATGTCATATTTTCTTTTTTTTTTTTTTTTTTTTTTTTTTTTTTTTATATTTTATTCAAATATTCAAACATTACAATTAGCAATGTAATTTATGTCAAAACAATAAGATGAGCTAGATTGAAGAGATGAGACAGAGACAGAGACAGAGACAGAGACAGAGAGGTAGCGAGATAAAGAAAGACATAATGGAACCCTAATGAGTAAAAAATCACTGTCTTACCAATCTAGAGGACAATGAAAACGAAATGTCGCTAGAATGATATAGTGATAAGTGTGATATTTGTGGAGGTGTGTGTATGTGTGATGGTGCGCGTGCCTGTGTGTACGCGTTGTGTTGCTTTTGCTGTGTTTATGCTTGTTAGTGAGCTATCAGTCGTGTGTATGTATGTATTTGATCAATGTGTGCGCGTATTTTGCACTTGCGGTTTTCTGCGTGTTGGTATATTGCTATGTATGCGTTGTGATTGAGTGTTTGCGAGAAGTTCTTTCTCTTTTATGTGCATACGATTAAATTGTCTAAATTTTGACGGATGTGTTAAATGAAGTTTATCAATTTATTGATTAGTAATTTCAGTTTTATTTTAGAGTTATGATTATTTTCTATTATATTTAATGCTAATCTGCATTCGCTTCTTAAAGACGATAAAAAGTTAACATTGATAGTGCGTGTATCAGACTTGAAATACGATTTATGTAGAGTATAGGAAATAATATTAAGTATATAGTTGATGTCATAATATTCCTTTACCCCGGGTTTGTAGCCAACAATCAGCGATTTTAAATTTGTTATTTCTTCGCTATACCCAATTGAAGAAAAGAAAAGTTTTATTTTATTCCAAAAATGTTTGATGGTTTTGCAATCCAAAAGAAAATGCTCTATGTTTTCTTTGTACCCACAAGCTGAGCATAGATCACTTTCTGATATTTTCCATTTCTTAAGGTTCTCTTTTGTAGCGATAATATTATTTATTAATTTGTATCTAAACTGTTTAATTTTGTTATGAGCACTGTTTTTGTGAATCGAAAAGTACACTTGTGACCAGTCAATCTGAGCATTAAAAGTGTTTTTCCAAAATATATGAATGTATGGTTTTTCAAAGTTGAAGTTTCGAAATATGGAGTAGACGTCGTTATTTGACAAACTGAGAAAAGTGTGTTTGTCTACGGCTATGACTAATTTATGTTTAATTTTTGTTTGAACAGAACTATTTGATTTCATAATTTTCTTCCATGTGGAAGGCATACATGACTTAATCATATTTATTTCTCTGATCCAATCAGATTTATCTTTCAATTTATGTAATAATTTTGTTTCGCATATATTGCCATTGTTTGAAATTATATCGTCTATGAAAATTATTCCTGAATCAATCCATCTATGAAAAATTAGAGATTTGTTGGATTTATTTTTAATTTTGTTATTGCCCCATAGAAGCTGCTTTCTGATATTATAGAATGTTTCATTTCTTTTTTCCTTATTTGTTATTTTCCTGAATTCGATCCACACTTTTAAGATATCCGAGTAAAACGCTGACAGTTTGTATTTTACATTTGGAAGAGTTTTAAGTTGATCAAAATCCATGTATAGAATAAGGAGGTTTTTCCCGTATTGGTTGTAATAAAACTTAGTTATTTCTTGGCAGTTACAATTTTGGGTAGTTGATATAAGTCTTTTAATCCAGGCTATTTTGATAGATTTGATGAATAAATTAATATCGACCATCTCAATACCCCCATCATACTTTTTACCTATTAAGGTTTTTCGTTTGATTTTCTCTCTTTTTTTATCCCATAAAAAATTAAAAAACATTTTGTTTAAGGAGTTAATTACATAATCGGGTACATGTAATGATTGAAAAAGATACGTGAACTTTGGCAACAGTATTAGCTTTATCATTTTTGATTTTCCAAAGAAAGTAAGATGTCTTCTGTTAAGGTTACATATTTGATTTCTACAGTCTTCTAATTTTGTGTCCCAGTTTTTTTTCTCGCTAATAATTTTGTTTGTTGAAAAATGAACTCCGAGAGCTTTTATTACGGTTGCACATTTGATATTATCAATACTGTGATTTTTGTTTTTAGACATAATTTCCGTTTTGTTTTTGTTAAGTTTTAGACCTGAATGATCTCCAAAGTATTCAATTATTTGAAGTGCTTTGCGGATCTCAGTCTCATTTTGTAGGAATAGAGTAGTGTCATCTGCTAGTTGAGTGATTTTTAAATATTTAGTGGGGTTGTTCTTTACTTTTACTCCTCGAATTTCATTACATGATCTGATTTGTGTAGCTAATATTGTCATATTTTCACACAATGTAGAGGCATCAAAAAGACATCTGAATAACAAAACTAGTAAACTTCAATTCTTGTAGGGCAAATCTCAAAGGCACAGGTAGAAATAGAGTCTAAACACATGAACCAACTTTTACATTGTTGCAAAAGCAGCAAAAGAAGAAAGATCTTTCTTCAAAGAGTTATCTGGGTTATTTATCAGCTTTCTACTTTTTGGACGGTACCCCTAAGGGTACTGTCTATTGTCATGTGCATTTTGAGAAATCGTACAACAGTTGGCTCCCCGACTATAAACAGAACGACAGTGTAAAGCTGGGAGCCGAAAAAGAGGGATTTTTTTAACCGTCAACAAAAAAGTAGTGTCAATTATCAGGCAATAAAACTGCATTTTCGAAAACCTTGGTGAATCAAGATATCTGAATATTGAAAAAAGACTGTAAAAAGGAAGCATTAGTGGTTGAAAGTTGAAGTAGAACGTTTACAATATTGAGTTGAAGTTTGAATAAATATATTCATAATTAATGTATGAATATATACCAATTTCACGTGACATTTTGATATTTCTTGTTGATCAGGAAGTGGTTTCGTGGATGTTTGGTAGTATTAACAATATGCCTAACCCCCCTAACTCTAAACGCTTCGATGAAAAACTATCTCCCAACTAATTATCTAGCCGATCGATTCATTTTACTGAAAGAAGATGGTAAGGAACGACAACTCTGCGAAGGAGAACTTGCAACTTCCGTTCAAAATGAAAGTAGAAATCTGACAAGCTGCGCTGACGATAGATTGTTATTGTTTTTGTGGAGGAAAGACACATGACGTTTTATATTGAGGAAGACTGACAGGAAAGAAATGTATGCACGCCTAAAATGTTCATTTAGTCATCAATACGAAAAACGTTCGAGGTAGGTCTGTCAATTAAACTGTAATTTGGAGTGCAAAACTTTTTTATTTTTATTTTCGCCCTGTGCTGTATCGTAACCGGATATGAAAATAAGCTCACATGTATTTCATGTACACGTATGTCTGAAAATAGCCCAATTCCTGTAGACATTCGCTTGTCCGTTTTATCATCTGACATCTGTTAATTATTTAAAAAGGGTGGCATATGAAGGAAAATAAAAAATAAAAAATGAAGGACTTCGTACATATATTCAGAGACATATATATACATTATATATTTCTATTTAGGTCTCTGATATATTGTACAAGTCACTTAGTGTATAATCGTTCTTGTATGTATACACTATTTTAGGCTCATTTAAGGACTTAGGAGACAAAAGTGGTTAAGTGATGTGAAAACTGCTTTCAAACTTAAGTGTGTACAATTATTTGTATTGAATGATGATACATGTATTATGTATACAGGTTTTATTATTGAAAAGTATGAAGTAATACAATATATATTTATAAATGAATTTTCCAGATTTTGTCTATACTTAGATGGAGCATAATTATGCATGATGCTTTGCCAAAAATGTTATTCAATTAACGCACAAAAACACATGTATATTTGTATCAAGTTTGTGTACGCTATGTTATAATTTGTCTAGTGAATCCATGTCTAACTGACACTCTGCCTTGGCGTCATTTATATTGACATAAAAGTAGTGAGGCTACACTGTTTCTAGGTCTAAATTACATGTATATGGTCAGTTAAGACTGGTGAGACTGCATCATATGATACATAGGCTCCTCTGAGTCTTCACTGGATACAGATGCATTATAACCCCAAATAACTTAATGCAGATCAATAATTGTAAAGTATCTATTATTATATTAAAACGGACTATTTTATTATTCAAATCATAGCATACGTATATAATGATAAAAAATGGTTTTGCACAGACATGCATACAACTATACACATCTTGATTTTATTTTTATTGTGCAATCAGTAACTGTATGTATTTTTGTTTCGTTTCAGATCATGGAAATGTTGACAGGTTATATAATGCACAATACGCAACATTACTTGTGAAGAAGATTCATAATGTCAGTGTATGGGATATTTTTACAACCAACCTTTATGTATTGGAAAAGTTGGGGTATATTAACTGTTGTTTCCGGTTTGGTTTTTAGTTGAATCAGAGAAATAAAAGACAAATCGCAAGTCGTGGACGCAACAAGACGGGTAGAAAACAAAAACAAAACAACGTTAATGACATTCTTCAAAGCTGATAAAAGCAGCGAGTCGTTGTGACAAGTATTCTGGATGAAAGTGTTTATTCTGTAAAGGTAACTCGGAAAACAATAACGGAATGGAAGAACAAATATCTGGGCGAGATGTAAACGACACAAATATGAATCAAGGATGCACAATGTGATCTGTTTTTGTTTACTATAATACAGGAAGATAACTGTGTAATTAACTAATTACTATGAACAAGACATTCAAGTAAATCATTTTGAGCTATAATACAAAGATGACACTTCTACATGATAACTAACATTAAGTAGATCATTTTGAACTACATATTGTGTCACACAGGGGGATCATTTGTTTTGTTAAATGACCAAAGATGTAAAATTTAAAAGTTAAACTGTAAGTTAACTAGCATTTATCAACAGTAAGAGGCATGAGTAAAAAGCATTGTGACAAAAGGAGAAATTCCTTGTATGGAGCAATTTCTTCCTCTGCTTCCATGTTTTCAAAAAGCCGTCTGCTGCAGAGGCGTCAGAAAGTGTCTATTTGAGGGAAAGGGTGATTGAAATATATTAATTAGCTCCACTGGCTGAAAGCCAGTCGAGCTTATGTCATGGCGAATTGTCCGTCGTGCATGCGTTAACTTTTTGCTTCAAACAACTTCTTTTCCCTATATAACCACTTGGCCAATTGAAATGAAACTTCCTAGGAAGCGTCCTCTCAATGTCCTCTCCTAAATTCCTTCATATTTTTTGGATCCATGCAAAATTCTGGTTTCCATGGCAACCAAAAGAAAAAAATAGTGAAAACTTAAAAAAATCTTCTCCGAGGAAAGTGTCAGGTCGATTTTCTAATAATTGTGTAGAAATGTTCCTTGGGTGACCCTCTATCGGATTCCTTCAAGCCAAGTTGTTTGGACGAAAAACATAGTCTCCAGGGGGGCGGGGCTATTTTGCCGTATGTGGCTATAATGAAAACTTAAAATATCTTTACCTCAAAAAGTGTTTGGCAAATTTTCAAATAATTTTGTAGAAATGTTCCTTGGGACCCTCTATCAGATTCCTTCAAGCCATGTTGATTAGTCGAATTTTTTATTGATCACAAAAGGAAAAAGCACATTATGAGATTTTCTGTTGCATCATTATTGTCTACAGCCTATATACATTCAAAGGTCAGTTTACTATATTTTTCTATGTATATTCAAGTTGATATGTACTCATCATGCAACAGAATTTTCATTGACAAAATATGTCCCCAATTTTTCAATTGTTGAACATAGTAATGGGAAGAAAGGTTTGAATATTTTAACAAAACTGTACATTTTGACCTGTTGATTTTTTTTGCAAACTTCAAGGATTGGAAGAAATAATTGAACGGAAACAATATCACAGGCTCTTTTTTAAAAAACTTTACCCAAATTTAAACCAATCTACAGCAGACAACTTTGAAAATATCTTTGCAAGCTCACTTTGGTACAGCATGTTTCCTATTTTATTACTCAGTTTACCGTAGCTCAGTCAGTAGAGACACAGGCTGTTAATCCAGGGGTTGTGAGTTCGAACCTCAGCTTGGCCTACATTCCTTCTGACATTTGACGTGACTACCACCAATGGGCTTTCAGACTATGTGGAAAAGCAGCCAGTTGCTTGGAAAGAATGTAGTGTGAAGTACTGGTATGAGAAAGCCAAGAAACATATGAGTAGTTGAACTGGCTGCCGTGATTTGACTGAAAGATTGATGAAAATGGTGTTAAACCCCAATTAATCAATCAAACTATTTTATTACCTAATACTTTGAGACTTGGAAAACTTCCTCATCTAATACCCTTCTTCTCATTGTATATACTAAATATGCTGAGTGTAGCCTATTTTATCGGGTAAAAAGTATAAATTTTGATGTATTTTGGTTGTATAAGAAAATTGGACATTGTTGGTTAAGTTACAGGTCAATTTGACAGAAAATTCACAGGTAAAATGTGTCTATCCTTGTAAGCCTGTGTGGCATTCTTAGGCTGATCGGGATCAATACTTTACGCAGAGTCCACAATGTTGGTTTGCTCACAGGACTGCTCAAATTAAAGGAAAATCTAGTTAACCCTTTCCCTCATACGACAATTCTGCAGCAGATGACTTTGAACATATTTTGTCAACATATAGAAAATCTCTATAATTGAATGGATAACCTATGACTAAAAGTGAAAAACATTGTGGCAAAAGGAGAAATTGCTCGTTTTGAGCAATTTATTCTTTTGTCACTATGTTTTCAAAAAGCCGTCTGCTGTAGAGGCGTCAGAAGGCGTCTATATGAGGGAAAGGGTTAACACTCTGGAAGCCGCATGTTTTACTTGAGCATGTTGAAACTTCCTCAGAATATTTGCTTGTATGATAGCCTAAGTTCGAATATGTGTCAGATCCAGTAAAGAACTAGGTCACTTAGCCAAACACACAAAAATTTTGTTAACCCTATAATAGACACTGCATTTTTGTATTGAGCAGTTTGAAACCTTGTCAGAAAGTTTGTCTTGATGATAGGCCAATTTCAAATATTGGTTATTTTGGATAAAACATTAGGGCACTAAGCCAAGTAGGAGGAAAATCTTGTTAAGACTTTGGAAGCTGCACTTTTAGCTTGAGCATGCTGAAACTTTGTCAGAATAATTATTTTTATTAAATTTAGTTTGAATATGGTTAATGTTTGTTAAAAAATTAGGTCACTATGCCAAGTTGTAGGACAATCTTGATTTAACACTTAAGAGACCACAATTTTGACTTTAGCGGCTTGAAATTTTGTCAGACAGTTTTTCTTGACGATATACAGGCCAATTTAGACATTGGTCATGTTGAGTCAAAAATTAGGTCCCATGATCAAATTTGGAATCCGCTGTGGTCGAGTGGTTAGCGTCGGGGATTTCGAAACCGGGTGTCCCGGGTTCGATCCCCAGTCGCGGCATTACGGTCATGGTGGAGTGCCCTTGGGCAAGGCACATTTTCTAGCCTAGTACTGGTTTGTTTACCCAGGGATCATGAATAATTAAAATTTAATTGCGCGCTAAATGACCTTAGCTGTCGATGCGCCATAAAACAATATACATTCATTCATTCATTCATTGATCAAATTTAAGAAAAGATTTGTTAATGCTCTGGAAGCCATGTTTTTAACTCTAGCATGATGAAACTTTACCAGAATGTTTATCTTGATGATATCTAGGCTAAGTTCGAATATGGTCTGGTTAAAAACTAGGTCACTAGGCCAATATTGAGAAATATCTTGTAAACACTCTGGTCACCACATTTCTCTCAAATGATCCTTGGGGGACTCTTTACTAAGAGTGTTAAATTTAAGTTGATTCTTTAGATACTTTAGATAATAAATAGCTTTGCTGCTGGTACTATTTTACCCTTTCTACACTACAGACACATGTTGTCTAATCTTCAACAGATGGATGGTATGAGCAATTTCGACAGTTTTCTCAATGTTTTCCTCACACGTCAATACTTTTAGATTCATCAATAAAGATTTACCAATATCTTTAGTTAAACATTTTCAAATCATCTGCTGTAGAGTTTATCCATGTGATAAATTACCTATCACAAATGTGTTTGTTTATCTAACTGTATCTACGTCTACAGTTCAAGAGTTTAATTATAGATCTCTGGAAATAAGGTTAACCCTGTCTTAAAGCGACTGAACTCCAGATACCCAACTGTCGAAAAAAAATAAAATTTCCAATTTTAAGAAAATAAGTGTTATTTTTGTATTTCGGGTATTAAAATATGATAACTGACATATTACATACCCCTATAATCGGTGAGATTTTCTTGTTTTCGATACTTTTTCCATCGCAAATTCTACCCTGTCAGTAACGGGGTAAGTTTATAAATAGCTTTCGATGCTTTAAATCTCATTCATCACGTGACTTGAAAAGTCGTCACGTGAATTGAAGAGTCGTCACATGACCGAAAGGACGCATGCGCATTAAATGAAACATTTTTATACCATGAAGGTTTTATGCAAAACCACGAGGAACTCATGCAATCACCAACAAATCTCTATGATTACTGTCGTTCGAATCCGCCAAACGTGTAAATTGTGCATAACTGTACACGCCTGTCAGAGTGAACCTTTATATAGTTCTATCACGTGATCGTTGCAAGGTGCCCGTCTGAAGGATTCCGTGGTATTTTTAAATAGGAAACCCCTTCATCGGGACAATTGAAAACGACTCAAGTCCACTTTATTGATAAAAAAACGATACATGATCTACCCTGGTTTTACTTGGATTACATAAAGAATAACATTTAGGGCGAATTCGAATTTTTTTTTTTTTTAGTTTTTGTTTCGTGCCATCTGGATTTCAGACGCTTTAAATAAATATTTGAACTGTATGCATTTCTTCTTTTTTGTTTACATTTTTTGAAATTATGTGACTTGTTTTGTAACTTTCCAAAAAATGGAACAGTTGACCATCTTTTTTCCCCTCATACAATGGGTACCGTCCCACAGCACTTTCAGTGCTTTGATTTATTTAAGCCTTCCCTTCCCCACATGCAGACACAATTTGAGATATCTGCAGAAAAGGACTTTTGAAAATATTGTGACAAAATGAGAAATAGCTCCTTTTGCCATGATATGTTCAGCTCTATTACTTAAAGAGGTTTTCCACTTTTTTCCTTGGATTTGAAATTGTTTTTAAACTCCTTTGCTGAAGATTTGTGTATGTTGGACAGGGAATGACATGTCCCCTTGTGAAGTTTATACAAATTGGCCATAACAGATATCAGTCATCCATAACTCAAGTCTAGAATGTTCAAAATCGTGTATCATATCTTCGTACATAAAACCTTCAGTAGCCAAATGGTTAGAATGTCCGCCTCGGGAGTGGAAGACTAGGGTTGTATCCCTGGTCAATCATACCTTTGCCACAATGTTTTCAACTTTTAGCAGTAATTATTAGAGATTTTCCGGGGGTTTTGCCAACATGCATTCTAAGTCGTCTGGTACAGATTTGTTGAATGTGGGAGAGGGTTTACACTCAGGGTTGATGGGATAACATTTCGCCTGATGCATCGGTGTCAGGATCAATAAGACTGGTAGCCCTGGTCATTTACCCAGGAATAGTCATGAAATACTACAGATTGAGTGATTGGGTTTAATGCCATTTTCAACAAACTTTCTGTCTTATCAGGGCAGCCAGTTCACCTACAAACTTGTTTCCTGGCTTTCTCACACCAGAACTCAAAAAAACTCATTCCAAGGGACTGGCTGCTTTTCCGCATAGAATTTTAGCCCATCGGTGAAAGACGAATTAAGCTTTGTCACAGGGACTTTTGTCTAAAGTTTGAAAGAATGTTGGCCGAATGTTGGGTTCAAACTCACACCTTTGATTGACAGTCTGTGTCGCTACCAACTGAGCTACAGCATTCAACCAAACAAACAAAGAACTGCCAAAATTATAATTTGACATGCCAGAAACAAATTTTTACTGAGACTGTAGAATAATGGTAAAAAAAAAGTACATTAAGCTAATTCACAGCAGACGACTTTTGCCAAAACGGTTTCAACTATCTTGAATGTTTATACTTTCAATTTTTATATTTTTGCCTGATGTTTTTAAAGCTGTTTGCTGCAGATTTGTTGTATGTGGGAAAAAGGAGCGTTAAAATAGATAGACCTCATTATCCATGTTATTTAGCCTATAGCAACATACAACTAGGTATATGTACTCTAGATTGTCATTATGATAAAAGAGATGTTTCGTCTTTCTTAAACCCATCATAAACTAAACCCTTTTCCACATGCAGATACATTTTGAAAACATTGTAGGGAAGAGAGAAATCGCTCACAATCATTGATAATGTTAACTACACTATTCTTACAAAGATTTCCCTATTTTCTGCCCAAATGTTTTCAAGGTCGTCTGCTGCAAGATTTACTATTTGTGAAAAAGAGTTAAAACCTTAAATCATTTCCAAAAACAAAACCAATTTTGACACACCTGCAACAGATTTGGATCAGATAACATGTATATACAGCTGAATATATAACCTACACATATCATAAAATACATAAATATACTCATAATTCTTAACCCTTTCCCTCATACAAAAATTCTGCAGCAGACGACTTTAAACATATTTTGTCAAAGATAGAAAATCTCTATAATTGTATGGAATACCTATGACACATTGTGGCAAAAGGAGAAATTGCTTGTTTTGAGCAATTTCTTCTTTTGTCACTATGTTTTTAAAAAGCCGTCTGCTGCAGAGGCGTCAGAAAACGTCTATATGACGGAAAGTGTTAATTTGGTTTTCCTGGAACGCAGCTCAAATATTATATGCTCCTAAAATAGCAACAAACAGACAGACAGACACCTATCACATACCTTGCATATCCATGAATATCTACTCCTTGGTGAAAAACAGGTTCTACACAAAACTCCCATTTTGCTCCTTTTCCTGGGAATGTAAGGCCGTGCATGAGGATTAGGTACCCAGTCCGTCATGGTCATTTTCTTTAATTCACCGGTAGCTGTATGTATACATGTGTAGGGCTTTAATTCACATACCAGTAGCTGTATGTATACATGTGTAGGGCTTTTTCACTCCGAACCTAGTGTAATGAAAAAGTATTCTAAAGAACATATTAAATTGCACTTATTCATTAGCAAACAGAGCATTTCACTTCTTCCCTTATAGAGGTGACTTTTTATGTTAAGCTGCAGACGACTTTTGAAAAGGCGAGAAAAGATCAAAAAAAAAATCTCCTTTTTCCACAATATGTTTAACTCTGTATCAAATTATTTTTACAATTATGTCTCTGTTACTATTTTCTCCTTATTATAATTTCAGAGCAATACAATATAAGGTAACAATTAGAACAGTAACTGACATAAATCAGTACGAGATCAATACTGACAATCAAAAAAGCCTTTTCCACATACACAAATATGCAGCAGAAAACTTTGAAATCATCTGCATAAGAATATAGAAAATCTCCACATATCAAAGTGCCATTATTGGACACAGTTGTCTTGAAAAATATTGTGGCAAATGGAGAAATTGGTAATCATGAGCAACTTTTCCTTTTGCCACAATGTTTTTAAAAGTCATCTGGTACAGATGCGATAAAATTCGTAGGTATGTGAGAAAGGGTTAAATTCCCTTGATAGAATCACATTATTAAATATTTACAAAGTTTTCTTCCATGATGTTTTCAAATCAGTTATAAATTATGAATTAAATTTTATACACTTGCAATTGTTCACTTTCAATGGACTTATCTACATTATTTTTCAATTTTTCAACAATGTTTTTAATTAAAATGAGTCGTAACAAATTTCCACATACAACAAATCTGAAGCAGGCAATATTGAAAACAGGCAAAATATGAAAAATCTCTTTAAATGAAAATATGTTGAAAACATTTGGGCAAAATGAGAAGTCTTTCTCCTTTTGCAAGAATGTTTCCAAGTTCGTCTGCTGCACATGCATCAAAAATCTAAATATGAAATTAAAATTATTAATTAGAGTTGAAAACATTGTGGAAAAGGAGAAATTGTTCATTATGTCAAAATGATTCCAAAAGTCGTCTGCTGCAGATGCATCAAAAAGGTTAACATAGCATATCAAGTAACATGTGAACCCATTACCACATATATATTAGTTTTGGCACCTATGCACAAGATTACTTTTTGAACAAATTGTGATAAAAGGAGAAATTGCTCATAATGAGGCTGAGCTATTTCTGCTTTTGTCACGATATTTTCAATTTAATACAATCATTTTATTTTTCACCTTTTGTCCAGATGTTTTTTAAGTCTACTGCTGTAGCAGGGCTCCGGAAATTTTGAAATCTCAATCGGTCCGGGTGAAATAATTTTAGATTACTTTTTGAACCAATTGTGATAAAAGGAGAAATTGCTCATAATGAGGCTGAGCTATTTCTGCTTTTGTCACGATATTTTCAATTTAATACAATCATTTTATTTTTCACCTTTTGTCCAGATGTTTTTTAAGTCTACTGCTGTAGCAGGGCTCCGGAAATTTTGAAATCCCAATCGGTCCGGGTGAAATAATTTTTTACCCCCCCCCCTCCTTTTACCCTTCTTGAAAAATATCAAATTTGAACACTTTAAAAAAAAAATGAATTTCATGTTTATTTCAGGTTACCTTGCATAGATGGATGTATAACAGTGTCATCACTCGATAATGTCAATGTAGAAGTACTTAACAAATCGTAATTTACCAAAATTTGCAGACGAACATAACAACGCACATGTTTACATTGCTCGTTCGTACCTAAAAATGTTCGACCCGTAATCCATTATCGTGACGATACATTTTTATCTTATTTACTGCTTTGTTTGTAGGGTTATCATTGCTTTGTCTATATACAAATAAACCTTTTACTAAAAAGAATGTCTTTGTTGTTTTTGAATTACCATGTAAAATATATCAACCATAATTCTGTTTTTAGGTAAGTATGCTTATTCACTTGTCTTCAAAGGTAAAGTTTGCGTTATGTTGCAGCTAGCCACTACTTTTCTCAATTATGCAGCTCATTAAATTGGGTCTTCCTCACTGTCGCTCTGCAGAGATTTAAGCGGCGACTTCAGTGTTCTGCGTACATTAGTCACACAGTTTGCAAAGCTAAGCCACCTAACTTGATGAACCGTTAATGGTTTAACTTTTGGATCATCTAAAATGTCCTGCCAAAGTCGCAAGTGCTCTAGTCGTTTGCTCGATCTATTGAAGAATGAGCAGCACCATCAGAACTAAACCCATATACCTTTCTAATATCTATGTCGAAGGCTCTGAGATAGCCAACAAGGGAAGAAAATACGACATTGGCATATGCAGCCGTAAGTTTGATCAAAGTCAAGTAACTTGTTTGCAGTATGCCCTTATCCAAGTAATTAATCAACACTATTAAGTGTTTCTCCATACCAAGATCAGTGCTTTCATCTATCATCAGGCCCAGCGCTGGGCTCTGTCTGAGTTTTTCTATTAGATAATCGTCAAGAGACTGGGAAATAAGAGTTATAAACTCCGTACAAGCACTGTCTTCTTGGTTTAAAGATTGCAATCGGTCTAGGGATTCGAATTCCGGTCCAGACCGGCACTTTTGTCGGTCTTTCGAACCCCTGTGCTGTAGGGTTTTCATATGTGGGAAAGGGTTAAGAAATTATATTCTTTTATATTTTTTATATACACTTTTTGATATCAGAAAATCTATTTTTTGATATCAGGAATTCGAAGAGCCCTTCTGCATTGAAAACATTGAGGAAAAATATCTTGCACTGCAGGGTTCAAAATTAGCAGTAGCACGTAGTAAATTAAATGGAAACTAAATGCTACCTGCCCAAAAAGTCAGCACCAAAACTTGCTAATTGAAATAAAATGGCCCAGTTTCCTTTTTGCTGTTTCCTTTCTGTTCCTATCTTATTGCTTATTGTATTTTTTATCTCCCTAATGCTACCTTAAAAATGGATTTGCTACCTAATTTCAAAGCAGGTAGTAAGTACTTGCTACCAGCCAAATAGTTAATTTCAAACCCTGAAACGTGTTAACAATAATTATAGAATTATAGAAAAGGAGATTTTTTTTGTATTTCACACAATTTTTTTTTGTTAAATGTCAAAACAATCTACCTGAATTAAAGTCCTGAATAGCCCAAATTTACCTGAATAAATATAACCATGCTAGACTTCATGTTGGAATAAAACAATTAAATGTGAGAATTACAAGTGAAAAGTCATTAAACAAATAAATGACAGTCCTATAAATCCCTATAAAGCTAATTAGTCCTACTCTTTCTAATCCTAACTTTCACACACACTAGACATACTGAAGTAATAAATTAGTGGAGGGGGTCTTTCTATAACCATTTTCCTCATGCATCAAATTTCTAGTTAAAGGTTTGGTTTACCTCATGGATTGAAAACACTTAGATATTTTGTCCATTGGTATGTGTAACACTGGCAGATATAATGAATGAATGTATTGTTTATGGCGCATCGACAGCTAAGGTCATTTAGCGCGCAATTAAATTTAATTATTCATGATCCCTGGGTAAACAAACCAGTACTAGGCTAGAAAATGTGCCTTGCCCAAGGGCACTCCACCATGACCGTAATGCCGCGACTGGGGCTGGCAGATATAAACTATAATTGCTTGTAATTAGGTTGTAATGAACAATTTCTCCATTTGCCATAATTTTTTGATATTTTGCCTTATATTCAAACTGAACTACTGGTAAAACCTTAATAAAACATAAATACATGCACATGTATTGACTGTGAAAGTTGGATGATTATTGAAAGTCAAGAGCTCTTCATAAGACAGTGATTGACTATTCCACCGCTTTACTTTCTAAGTCAAATAATAAAGGGTCATAATTTGTATTATGTGCAAGATACAGTTATCTAATTTGATTATTTACATAGGTTTGATGGTTGGAAAGGTTTGTATAAAGTTCCAATGCAATGCATGAAGTAGTTATTGAGATAAGAACTCTTAATGTAGTTGCACACAAAACTTTAACAAGAATTTCTAAAAAAAGAAAAGAACCAAAATTTGCATTATATGCAGGATAGAGTTAACTTACTTTATTTTTTTACAAAGGTGTGAAGGTTGGGAAGGCTTGTAGAAAACTTCAATGCAATTCATCCAGAATTAACTGAGATATGGTGTAATATATGTACCTGCATCATGCAAAACCTTAATCAATGTGTGAGGTCCACACCAGGGTGAGTATCATAGCTCTCATATTCTCCAAATAGTCCAGCTAAAAATGTCTGGACAAAATAATGCACACTAGAATAACTAAAACAAGAGCTGTCTGCTGGACAGTATGCTCAACTATTTGTCCATTTGATAATATAGACAACAGTTTTGTTGCTGAGATAGTGGCTTGATAGTATAGAACTATCAATCAAGTTGGATAAGTCTTGTTTGAATAGCATCTGCTGTTTGTGGGAAAAGGCCTTGCTAGCAAAACTTTATCCCAAATTTCTAACTGCAAAAAGGGCCATAATTTATAATAGTTTCAGCAGGAGTTACCTAACCTAATTGTTTGATACCTTTAACCCTTTCCCTCATACAACAATTCTCCAGCAGATGACTTTGAACATATTTTCTTAAACAAGAGGGCCAAGATGGCCCTAAATCGATCACCTGAATGATAGTTAATTAGAAGCAAATATTTAACTGCAAATATCTGTGAAAATTTGATCAGGAGTTCAAATGAAACTGCAAGGAGTGGACACTCAGTTAAAGAAATAGTTTATCAGTAAAAGCCATTTTTATCTTGAAATCTAACAAGAAAGAAAGCTTTCTCAATTTCTGATGCTGCAGCAACAAAGGTTCTACACAGAATGCAAGTCTTTGAACAATTTTGAAAGAGGACCATCAAAGGAACATTCCTGTGAAGTAACGTTAAAATTGGTCAAGTGGAATGGTAGGAGTTGTCATTTGTAGCTAAAAGTTCAATTTACCCCTTTTGTGATAACGCGAGGTTGCTTTTTGTAACCAATCAAAACGGCTTGAACAAATCAAGTAGAGGGTCACTGAAGTAGGATTTATACTCAATTTCCTTAATATCAGACAAGTACTTAAAAAAAAGGAATTTTCAAATATTGTCATTTTGCCCCTTTTCTGATGCCTCCTGACTGCCATGTTTTTCAACCAAACAGTATGCCTTGAACAATCTTTGTAGAGGCTCACCTAAGGAACATTTCTACCAAACTATATTGGAATCTGACATGCAGATTCAAAGAAGAAGATTTTTAAAGCTTGGACATTTTGCCCCCTTTCTGATGCCGCAGCAACCCTGGCGGCCATGTTTTACAAATATTTGAACAATCTTGGTTAAGGGTGCCCCAATGAACATTTGTGCAAAATAATTTTCAAATCGGGCCAGTACTTTTGGACAAGAAGATTTTTAAAGTTTTAACAATGCACATATAAGGAAAACAGGCTCCGCCCCCTGGTGGCCATGTTTTTCAACCGATTGGAAATATTTGAACAATCTTGGTAAAGGGTGCCCCAAGGTACATTTGTGCAAAATAATTTTCAAATCGGGCCAGTACTTTTGGACAAGAAGATTTTTTAAGTTTTAACAATGCACATATAAGGAAAATAAACTCCGCCCCCCCTGGCGGCCATGTTTTTCAACGGATCGGAAATATTTGAACAATTTTGGTAGAGGGTACCTCAAGGAACATTTGTGCAAATTATTTTCAAATCAGGCCAGTACTTTTGGACAAGAAGATTTTTTAAGATTTGGCAATTTTCCCCTTTTCTGTTGCCGCAGCAATTAAAGTTCTCGATGGAATTTAAATCTTTGAACAATTTTGAAAGAGGTCCACCAAAGGAACATTCCTGTGAAGTTTGGTTGAAATTGGTCAAGTGGTTAAGGAGGAGATGATCTAAATGTCTAAATATTAATGATGGACGACGCTGAGACGAACAAAAAGTGATCAGAATAGCTCACCTATCATGAAAGTACCTTGCATGCAAAACTTTAACCGGAATTTCTAAGTAAGAAAAAGGGCCATAATTTGCATTATATGCTGGAAAGAGTTATCAAACTTGATTGTTTATATAGGTGTGATGGTTGGGAAGGTTTGTATAAAGTTTCAATGCAATGCATCAAATAGTTACTAGGATATGGACTCTTAATGTCGATGCTTGCAAAACTTAAACCAGAATTTTTAGGTAAAAAAAGGGCTATAACTTGCAGTAAATGCAGGATAGAGTTATCTAACTTGATAATCTTCATTTGTGTGATGGTTGGGAAGGGTTGTATAAAGTTTCAACTCAATGCAATGTAAATACAGAGATATGGACTCGTAATGCAGTTTCAGGCAAAACTTTAACCAGAATTTCCAAGTCAAACAAGAGGGCCAAGATGGCCCTAAATTGATCACCTGAATGATAGTAAATTAGAAGCAAATATTTGACTGCAAATATCTGATAAAATGTAATCAGGAGTTCAAAAGAAGCTGCAAGGAGTGGACACTCAGTTAAAGATATAGTTTATCAGTAAAAGCCTTTGATTTTGTAACCAATCAATACGGCTTGAAAAATTTAAATAGAGGATCACTGAAGTAAGATTCCTGTTCAATTTTCTTAATATCAGACAAGGACTTAAAAAACAAGAGGCCCAAGAGGGCCAGTATTGCTCCATGGCCATAAGGCAAAAATCAAATCTCCAATCAGCCCTGTCCCCTGGTGGCCATGTTTTTTACCAACCACCATGGCTTAAAGGAATCGTGTAGAGTGTCACCCAAGGGACATCTCTACAAAATTATTTGAAAATCGGCTGAACACTTTCGGAGAAGAAGATGTTTTAAGTTTTCACTATAGCTTTATAAGGCAAAATAGCCCCGCCCCCCTAGCAGCCATGTTTTTCAACCAATCAACATTTCTTGAAGGAATCTAATAAAGGGTCACCCAAGGAACATTTTGACAAAATTATTTGAAAATCGGCTGGATACTTTCGGAGAAGAAGATTTTTTAAGTTTTCACTATAGCCATATAGGCAAAATAGCCCTGCCCTCTGGCGGCCATGTTTTTTTACCAATCAACATGGCTTGAAGGAATCTGATAGAGGGTCACCCAATGAACATTTCTACAAAATTATTTGAAAATCGGCTGAACAATTTCGGAGAAGAAGATTTTTAAAGTTTTCTCTTTAGCCATATAGACAAAATAGCCCCGCCCTCTGGCAGCCATGTTTTTTTACCAATCAACATGGCTTGAAGGAATCTGATAGAGGGTCACCCAATGAACATTTCTACAAAATTATTTGAAAATAGGCTGAACACTTTCGGAGAAGAAGATTTTTTAAGTTTTCACTATAGCTATATAAGGCAAAATAGCCCCCCCCCCCCCCCGGCGGCCCTTTTTTCGCCCAATCAACATTTCTTGAAGGAATCTAATAAAGGGTCACCCAAGGAACATTTCTACAAAATTATTTGAAAATCGGCCTGACACTTTTGGAGAAGAAGATTTTTTAAGTTTTCACTATTTTTTTCTTTTGGTTGCCATGGAAACCAGAATTATGGATGGATAAAAAAACAAGAGGCCCATGAGGGCCTATGCTCTACTGGTATGGTTCTTTGATCATTTTCAATCCAGAGCATGTATGTATGGTGAAGATCGGATAGTAAATGGAGGCTCTTTTGTGTTCACAAGCTGTATTATAGCAATTTTTACAATTTCATGGGCCATAATCCAGTCTTGGCGGATCTGGCTGGTTTTCAAAAGGAACCAAGCTCTCATCAATATTTAACTACTATCTAAGTTTGGTGAAGATCAGATAGTAAATAGAGCCTCTATTGTGTTCACATGCTCAATTATAGCAATTTGAACAATTTCAAGGGCCATAATCCAGTCTTGCATGGGCGGATCTGGCTGGTTTATGAAAGGAACCGAGCTCTCATGGATATCTAAGCTCTTTTATAGCAATTTTGACCATTTCAAGGGCCATAATCCAGTCATGCATGAGCGGATCTGGCTTGTTTTCGAAAGGAAATGAGCTCTCATGGATATCTAACTACTGTATTAGTTTGGTTGAGATACAATCAAAAGTGAAGACTGTATCGTGTAAACAAGCTCTTTTATAGCAATTTTGACCATTTCAAGGGCCATAATCCAGTCATGCATGGGCGGATCTGGCTGGTTTTCGAAAGGAACCGAGCTCTCATGAATATCTAACTACTGTGTAAGTTTGGTTGAGATACAATCAAAAGTGAAGACTGTATCGTGTTAACAAGCTCTTTTATAGCAATTTTGACCATTTCAAGGGCCATAATCCAGTCATGCATGGGCGGATCTGGAAATTGTTTACGGACGCACGCACTCACGCACGCACGACGGACAAATCGCCACGACATAAGCTAAAAATGAAGGAATTTAAGAGAGGACATTGAGAGGATGCTTCCTATGAAGTTTCAACCAAGTTGGCCAAGTGGTTAGGGAGAAGAAGTCGCTTATAGGAAAAACTTAACGCACGCACAGACGCACGCACGACAGACAATTCACCATGACATAAGTAAAAATGGAATTTCCAAATTTTGTAATTTTTCCCTTTTTCTGATGCCTCCTGTTTTTCGACCAAACAGTATGCCTTTAACAATCTTTGTAGAGGGTCACCCAGGGAACATTTCTACTAAACTATATTGGAATCTGACATGCAGATTCAAAGAAGAAGATTTTTAAAGTTTGGACAATTTGCCCCCTTTCTGATGCCGCACCAACCAAAGTTCTCAATGGAATTTAAATCTTAGAACAATTTCGAAAGAGGGCCACCAAAGGAACATTCCTGTGAAGTTTGGATGAAATTGGTCCTGTGGTTTAGGAGATGATGTTTAAAGCTAAAAGTTAACGAGACGATTTTGCCCCTTTTCTGATGCCTCCTGACTGCCATGTTTTTCAACCAAACAGCATGCCTTGAACACTCTTTGTAGAGGGTCACCCAATGAGACTTTCTACCAAACTATTTTGGAATCTGACACGCAGATACAGAGGAGAAGATTTTTAAAGTTCGGACATTTTGCCCCCTTTCTGATGCCTCATCAACCAAAGTTATCAATGGAAATTAAATCTTTGAACAATTTTGAAAGAGGGCCACCAAAGGAACATTCCTGTGAAGTTTGGATGAAATTGGTTCTGTGGTTCAGGAGGAGGTGATGTTTAAAGCTAAAAGTTAACGACGGACGATGGACGACGGACACAAAAATATCAGAATAGTTCACCTTGAGCCTTTCGCTCTAGGTGATCTAAAAAGGGACATAATTTTGTCAAAATCTGATATAGACTTCTGGGACTTGTACTGTAAGTTTATTTGATGATGTCCAATAAGTGTGTGAAGTTTTAAAGCAATAGCATCGTGGTTTGTGAGAAAAAGCCTTGCATGCAAAACTTTAACCAAAATTTCTAAGACCAAAAAGGAGATATTATGCCAATACACATTCTGACAAAATTTGGTGATGATTGTACAAAGGCTTCTAAAGCCACGATGGTCAACTCGATCGAGAGCTTATGTTCTTACAAGACGGCTATTATTAAGTAAATAAGTACATCTGATATATTCGATGACTAACTCGTAAACTGTTCATCATTCTAATGTTTGTTTACACTTTATGTCTGCAAACAAAACGCAAAAAGGACAATGTGTAAATTTGAAAATCTAGCATCATTCCCGTTTTCCTCCCTTCTAAACCCGATTTGAACAATCCTGATTTCATGTATATAAGCATAATAATCATCAATAGATATTTATATCAAAATAATTCTAGCTAGAGAAAGATATTACTTATACTATTTCGAAATCAATACTTAACCCTTTCCCTCATACGACAATTATGCAGCAGACGACTTTGAACGTATGTTGTCAAAACATAGAAAAATCTCCATAATTGAATGGATAACCTATGACAAAAAGTGGAAAACATTGTGACAAAAGGAGAAATTGCACGTTTTGTGCAATTTCTTCTTTTGTTACTATGTTTTCAAAAAACCTTCTGCTGCAGAGGTGTCAGAAAGTGTCTATATGAGGGAAAGGTTTAATAGATCTACAGTAAAGTACACATTGTATACATGGTATGTAGAAAACTATACTGATTTGCATATATTCATTAAGTGACATCACTAGTCTAGTAAGAGGAAAAAAACTAGCCGATTTATGTATTTTCAATGATATGTTGTTTCCCTTCATATTATCTCATTTAGCATAGATTTTAATTTTTTGTACATTCTTTGAAATCTGACATTACCCAAATTCTTTGGGGGGGGGTCTGGTAATAATTTTAAAACGGATTAAATAACCGCAACTATTATTTTAATAAACAGTGCCTTTTGTTGATACAAGTCATTACCCTCATATATACGCTTTCTTACGCCTCTGCAGCAGACGGCTTTTTGAAAACATGGTGACAAAAGAAAAAATTGCTCAAACGAGCAATTCCTCCTTTTGCCACAATGTTTTCCACTTTTAGTCATAGGTTATCCATTCAATTAAAGAGATTTTCTATTTTTTGACAAAAAAAGTTCAAAGTCGTCTGCTGCTAAATTGTCGTATGAGGGAAAGGGTTAAATAAAGACATACTCTGCCTATTCAACATTTTATCACAAATTTAGATGCACAGATCCACTTTATTGTATTGTTAAATTGGTAGCCAGACTTTTCGAACCCTGATTTACACGACTTTTCGACCTCTCAGAGAGGAATTGTCGAATAGGAGTATTATATGGTTTATTTTTATAAAAACATGTTGTTTTATCTAAACTTGTATAGTTTATAATGTTTTTTTGTGTGTAAAAGTTGTACTAGTAAGACTATATTATTTTCCTTTTCAACATTTTCACTCCAGTTTTGCTCTTGTTAAATGTACTGGTTAGGTTTAATTATAATACAATTTTTTTGTCAAACTTTTTATTAAAATTATCTTAACAAATAAAATATATACACTAAAAATAAAGTATGTACAAACTTAACAAATTTAACAAAATCCAATATTTACATTAATCACAAAACACACATTTTATAAATTATATTTCCTCTCACTTCCCGTAAATGTCACATCATCTGCTTCAAAAAGTCCTCACACACATTGTTTTAAAAGGAGAAATTGAACATACGCTCTTTTAGATGAAAGTTTGAAACTGCGTAGTTTACCCTTTTCCATATAACCAATAGTATACAAACTATCATATTAAGAATCTGTTTCATGCTTTGAAGACATATCAACTTATTAACATTGTGTGAAAAGGAGAAATTGAATATGTTTCATAGTTTGAAAAGATTTCATTTTATAAACATTGTATGAAAAGGAGAAATTGCACATACACTCTATTGGGTGATATATACTACTAAGTCTATGCGTTCACAGGGCCTGCTCTGGGTTGAATATTTCTTTCGCCACCACATTCGCCACATTGAAATAAACTTCGCCACTTTTTAATTTTAGGAGCCACTTTTAATTTTTAGGAGCCATTTATTTTCTCCACTTTTGATAAATATTTCAGCCAAAACTTCCATTTTTGTCAATAATAACAAGTATAGTTTCCAACAAATATTTATATGCAATCTCATCAATGGGTCCACTAATTGTTTGTACTCGCCCATAATTAAATAGATTTTTCCCAATCAAAAATGACAAACTTACATTGTCATTAAATCATGAAAGGCCGACGTCGATCGTCGAAACCTACTTCAAAAAGCATGCCGATATATTTAATGCATCTATAATTGCCAATTATCATATGTACGGCCTTTAATGTATCAATATCGCTCAGAGTTGTTGGTCAGTCGGATTAAAAGGCTGAATTAACACTTCACAACAATAAAACAAGTGTGAAATACACAAGCTGTCAAAATGATAAAATGGGTGTCGTAAACATGTCGTAAAGTGGTCACTGGTTCCCGACATTGAATCAAATGGTAGTGCATTATCTTAGATTAACGGAAACAGTCACTGTATGTCGTAAATTGATATCCAAAACAGGTACATTTTGATGATAAAAACCTTTCGCCACTCACATTCGCCACTCGTGAAATAACTTCGCCACTTTAAAATAATCTTCGCATTTGGCGAAGATGGCGAACGACAGCGCGGGCCCTGCGTTCACTAACAACAATTGTCGTATTATTAAAAATAAGCAATTAATACAACAACTATTACAATATAAAACAAACAAGAAAAAACATACCGCGTACATCAAAAGTAAGTACAAAAATACAATAAGTTTCATCCTAAAGTTTTAATAATATATAATCGATAATGTGTTGAACATACATCATTATTACAATATTAACATGCATAACAACTACATATTGTCGAGGGGTCTAATACTCTCCAAGGGGTCGAAAAGTCATGTAAATCAGGGGTCAAATAGTCGGAGGGTCGAAAAGTCTGGCAGCCGTTAAATCAATTTGTTACTCTGGGCCTATTAAACTTTTTAGCACCAATTCAGATGCACAGATCTACTTAATTGTGTTGTTAAGTCGAGTTGTTACTAATACTTGCTTTGTATAAACTGTAAAATACAGTAAGATTATTTAATTAATGTAAAGGTTGTTTTATTACTTAAAACTTTCCCTCAATAACATTCTTTAGACATGACTGATTCTAACTAAATTCCATTTGATTGTTATTGGGCCATTTGGGTGAAGGTGTTAAATTAGTCAACATGCGTTATGGTGTACATTAAAAAATGGTCTTCATGGCTAATAATAGTAATATACATGTTTCGTGAATAATGAAGAAGAGTATAAGTTGGTCTATGACAAGTATGAGGCAATAAATACATTGTAGTCCTAGAAAAAATACGTCAACCTTTTCCCAAATCCAACAAACCTGCAGCAGTTGACTTTGAAAATGTCTGGGCAAAAGTATGGAAAATACCTATAAATGAAAAGGTTAATGCACTTAATCGAGTTCATTGCGTCCGAAATAGGTACCATCCGAAATAATATCCACTTCAAGCAAGAAGCGTATTCACAATATTCCCCTCAAATTACTTTCATGTTGCCCATAATATGCTTAAAGCACGAGAAGCAGAAAACAATCATCTAATTTAATCTTGAAAAAAGCACTTGATGTTTTAAGTAAATCAATTCTCACCTGAATTAACATTGCAATTCTAATTTCAATTAACGATACGCAGGTGTACTGTACTAGCAAAAAGGAAAACGTATGTCAGAAAGGAAAACACAATTGTGCTACTTTAGGTCAAAGGGAAGGAATTCATTTTCCATAGGCGACCATTATAGCATTATAGGTTATGGTTCGTTAATATCAAATGAATTCAATAACACATATATACCTGTATCACATTAAAGTTCATTCTTAGAACTACCAAAAAAGCAACAACAAAAATTACATGTTCACCGATTGTTGACAGTGTTAGGAGGTCACTTATCCCTCACTGAATTTTTACTTTCAATTTCAGAAAATACAGCATATTCTGAAAATGGCTATCAGAGTGTCAATAGGCTAAAACCAAACACTATTTTGGTTATAAATCAGTCCGAGGTTATTTAACTTTATATTGTCCAATGGGAGACAACCTCAGTCTTATATATTCATCCGATCCCGTCAAGCCGACCCGATTTACTTCCCTTTGACCATTGTGGTTCAATCTCCTTTGCAGAGTTCCTTTACCATTCCTTACACTCACTCTCATAATAGCAGATTGTGCATAACTTTCTCCCATTTAGCCCTTTTCCACAAATTACAAATCAGCAGTAGACGACTTTGAAACATATTGGCAAAAGCGTGATACTTGTATTGTTCATTTTGAAAAAGTGATGAAACGCTTATTTCAAATGCTAGTTCTCTCTTCTTTAACGCATAGTATGCAGAACAAGTTATGTTGACGTTTGCATCAATGGCTTGAGTAAAACAAACCTTCTTTAACCACTCAAATAAATTTGTAAGTTGGAGGCTTTCAAAATCAGAAACAAAGTTTGTTAGACCGTCCACCTTTGGAGGAGAGGGATTTTTGCTTGATTGCAGGAAGTATGTTTGTGAAATATTCAGGAAATATTCAGGAAATCTTCAGGGAGTTACGGGACTCTCTTTACACTGCAATCTTTGATTAAAAGTTTATTACTTTTTTACCTTCATTGTCTGAAGTTTTGCACCGAAAGATTGATATGCTTGTTTCATGGACAGACGTAGTAGTTGTGATTTCTCTTGAGTTATGGTACATAAGCAAAGGGAGCAATGACACTTTCAGCAAGGTAATCTTTGATTAAAAGTTTATTACTTTTTTACCTTCATTGTCTGAAGTTTTGCACCGAAAGAGTGATATGCTTGTTTCATGGACAGAAGTAGTAGTTGTGATTTCTCTTGAATTATGGTCCATAAGCAAAGGGAGCAATGACACTTCCAGCCAGGTACCTTCCAACGGCTGTGCTGAGATAACAAGTACTCTGTCAAATGGAATGCCGAGAGCATGGTCATGAAGCAGTTTTACAACAACCTTATTTTCGAGTTTTGGTATATACAGACAGACCCAAACAGATTGGAAAAGAGGTCTAACGTTCTTTTGAATGACTATAATGTCATGAACCTTCTCTGTATCTTGCAGCATCTGTGCCATTACTTAATCTGTATTTCACCAGACCTTAACTGGGGTTTATATATCAACACCATGTTCAATCAAACAAACGCAAGAGGAGCTGGAGGAATTGCATCTTCATTTCAGCCTTCATGAAATCTACCATCAAATTTGAATACATGGTCAAATATATTCGCGGCTTTGCTGATATAATAGTCTCAGCATAGTTAGAAACGTGTGACAGAGCTGATCAAGTATCTGTCTTGAAGGCAAGTATAACATCTCTTCAACTTGTATTATCTTGAAGCTCAGGAATATCTGCCTATAACCTTTCTTTAAGTCATATCGAGTGAACATCCAATTAAGATATACGGATCTCGAATTGCCCAAGTCTTTGTGTGTATAGTTTATGCAAGCCGAAATATGACAGGACCATCCGTGTTAGTTTCTTTTACTACTATATGGACAAGAAACTCTGCAAACTCGAGTAGGTATATTTCGCTTTCTTCTGAATGCAATTGAACCAAATTAACGGCAACTGGCAGCTATCTTGAAATTGAAGTACTAACGGTGTTTTTCAATTAAAAAAATATCGCTAAAAGTGTTTCCATGCAAAGTTCGATGCTTGTATCTCTAAACGCACGATTGTCCTAAAATAGTATCCTATTTGCCTCGCTAATAAAGCAAATCTCTAGCAGACAATGTTGAAACTATATACGCCAAGTAAATGGAAGAATAATAGATAAGATTATGAGATAATTTTCTCAAAATGTGCGATTTCTATTTTTGACACAATATATTAAATTCAGAAATTCAGCTGCTCGTCAAAATGCATCTGTAACGTATCAAACGATACGCCTATGGCTATATACATGTATATTAAACAAGTCGCCATATAATGAAGGCTCTCACGAGAGTACGTGTATTTAACCCTTTCCCACATGCAGACGCATTTTTTAAATTATTTACATAAAAGTAGAACATTCCATATTATGGGATTTTATATTTTTGGTACATAATGAAAGTCTTGTATCTAAAATGTCCATATTTCCTTTTTTGCTGCATTGTAAAATCTTAATGTTTTTACACCAATTATATCAGTGTTGTGCAAACAATTTACATAAAAGGAGAAAGTTGGCCATGTTTTCTGTTTACAGAAATAATTCCCCCAATTTGTTCCGATCCATTTAGTTGAGTGTGTCAAATGTAGTGTGGTATGACAATAGAACGATGTCAGGCTAATCTCACCGTTGAGAACATGGCTTTCCCCCCAACTGAAGTCGTATAATAATAGGCGAACGTCATCTCGGTGGATGCAGAGTAAAAGAACGGCGCTTCTTGGGGGGAAAATAAACAACCTAAGACCATTTACAATACATGTTGATCAATATCAGACTGCGCATCTAAATTATTCGATGATAGGTCAAAAACACATTCAAGAGGCCTGTTACATGCAGTGTACATTTCGATTTATCCATTTCCCGCATGCTCCCGGGTCTAGTCGGCTCTTACGTTATACATGTACTTTGGAAATGGTAAGTAATTGCTTCCCTCCTTAACCCATTACTTCACACAAGCGCCATTTGACACCTGCTGTTGCAGACGACTTTTGAAAACATTGCAATGAAAGGTGAAAGAGCCCTAGATAAATTTAGTATTTCAAATTACTTGCCATTTGTACTGAGACAATTCGTTGGAGCACATAACGTCGGGTTTGGTAGAGTCATAATCAAAATATGAGCCGTCCCGCGAGAAAAACCAACATTATGGACTCAACGTGAAGTATCGTTCCGGATCAGTTAAAGCAAGCCGCGCAGACTAACCCGGACAGACACTTTTCACCTCCTGTGGATTTTCTTTTTCACGAATCATTGCTCTATACCTCTGTTCATCTGAGACGGAGTGTCTCGGTCCGGATCAATCTACGCGGACTGCGCAGGCTGATCTGATTGATACATTACGCAGAGGCCATAATGTTGGTTTTCTCGCGGGACGGCTCATATAGTTGGGAAAAGATGAGTTTGTATTGTTCTGAACGGTCATTACTCACATGTCATTGTTTACCCCAAAGTTGATTACATCTTCCTGGTGTTGTACATGTTTTATAATTACCATGTCTTCGTTTGACACATTATTAGTTAACAATACTTTAGTTTATCTTAGTTCAGTCGGATGCTAGCGTATGACTAGACAAATCTCATCTGATAAATGAGGTGCTGTCGTTCATTGACGTACTAATCCTATACACGCACACCATTGTGTGAAACGTCCCATCATTTACATTTTCTTAGAACATAATAACGCTTTTCCGGTGTTTTGTTTTGTTAACAATTCAATAAGTGACTTAATACAACACATCTGCGCCGCAGACGACTATAAAAACATTTTTTATAAAACATTGTGGTAAGAGGAGAAATTGCTCATTATGAACAATTTATTATTTTGCCACGATGTTTTCAAAATGTCTACAAGTGGAAAAAGGGGAGTTAACATCATACAAAGTCTCTATAACTTCGCGCCTCTCGAAAAGTCTAAAGTTAACATCTTACACAGTCTCTATAACTTCGTGCCTCTCGAAAAGTCTAAAATTAACATCATACAAAGTCTCTATAACTTCGCGCCTCTCGAAACGTCCAGCTCCAAATCCCCACCGCGAACCACGTGGCCATGGCGAATTCCTAGCTCGGATTTGAATGATACAAACTGGTGTGATAGTTACACTCGAGGGTCTACAATAATTATTCTAGTTAAATAGAATGAAAGTGTCTATTTGTAGGAAAGGTTGACTGATTGATTGTTTGGTGTTTAACGCATCTTTCAAGATTTTTTGAATTATATCACGGCGTTTCCTGGGTAAGTTACAGTACTTCTGGTCCATTTATTCTGACACCAGCCAGTCAGTCGTAATGCTAACCCTGAGCGAGAAGGAGGGCAGCCATTACTGCTATTGTTTAAAGTATTTTGGTATGACCCGGCCGGGGATCTAAATGATTAAACGACTCTTATCTGTCCGGACTAAACAAATATATCGAGACATCATTTGAGCCGTTCCGCGAGAAAACCAACATTGTGGACTCTGCGTAAAGTATCGACCCGGATCAACATAAGCATGCCGCGCAGGCTAATCCGGGCAGACAATTTTCGCTTCCTGCGGATTGTCTGTTTCAGGAATAGTTACTCTATACTCGGTCACCCTGAGACGGAATGTGTCGGTCCGGATTAGCCTGCGCGGACTGATCTGGGTCGATACATTACGCAGGGTCCTCTCGTAATTCGGCTCATTTAAGGAATGGAGAGCTTTTTTTTCGTTTTCATGGGGGTATGAACAAAAAAACCTGATCACACTCTATGAAATCGCGAAGCGGTTTCATAGAATGTGTGATCAGGTTTTTTTGTTCATACCCCCATGAAAACGAAAAAAAAACGCTCCATTCCTTATATTTTAGCATTAATATGGCTATTTCAGTGAGTAATAAAACATAATAGTATTTTACAACTTTATTTTCCATAATACAGCACGTCAAACATCAGTACTATTTTGTATAGGTTTCTAGTTTTCCAATAAGGAATAATATAACGCGGACGAATATAAAGATGATGAAATTTTAAGTTTCTAGATCCCCATGTCACCACATGACATTTTTGTGCATAAACCAATCAAACGGCAGTATTTGTCACGGACCTAATGTTTGTAAATTTCCACTCAGTAGACCGTTATGTTTGAGCAGTGACACTATTTGAGTAAATCAACAGGTTTAAATGGATTTATTTCACTTTTAGAAAGGATTATTGTTTCCATAGAACTGGAATGTGCAATTGGCAAACGAACAGTGCGACATAGTGCCAGCAGAAATCAAATTGAGGAGCGGGAACGGTTGCATGACTTTCAGCAGTGCCAGTGGGCCGAATGGCGACAGTTTCCATGCTGTTGTGACCGGCGATGGAACGATTGTGCACAGATGCAAGGGAGTTGCTTAAAGCCTGTTTTTGTTCAGTGGAACATTCGCGCGAATAACTGCGAATCGAACTTTCATTCTTGTGCCCTGACATATACATAATGTGGCGCAATTCAAAGCCAGCATCACTCAATGTTTGAATGGCTGTAGCCCGGAGACAATGCGATGTATATTGATGAGAGCATGATGCATTTTTTGAAATGTCAGCCAAAAACCGCGAAAACTAATATTTCCTTACTGGCTTAGCAACGAACCAAGTGCTTTCACTCTCAGGGGACTGGATGGCTGCCTTATTACAATGGTTAAAAAGGGATGTGGCCTGTGGGTCGGTTTTTGCTAAAAACATCTTTAATGCATGAACAGGACAAGAGGCTGGATTATTTGTCGCATACATCCGCTTATCGCTGGGCCCTTCATCGGATTCTAACCCACCTTGGCGAGTTTTTTTTTTAGTTTCATGTGTTAGGGTAACAAATTCATTGTTTGATTCATCAATTTGGAAGTTAAAAGATCTTTTTGTGAGCTGTGCGTGGAACTCTTGACCACGGGATACAAAATGGATTGCTAAATCATACCATACTTTATAACGAAGGATTATTGGATTTGGATTAGCACGATTCAGGTAGGTGGACATTTTTAGCAGATCAGATTTACAGATTATTTCTTTATGAGTGGTAGGGACTGAAAGGCCTTGCTCTAAATTCGATTTAAGTTTTGCATCTAGCATATTGTTGCTTGTTTTGAATGTTTTATCACGAACAATGTCAAATTCAATGCCAATGTCTTGCAAATGTCTATTTATGGCTCCTCTGATGTTTTTCAACGTATTCTTGTGATACTCGGCTCCCGTGGCTCCCATTT
This sequence comes from Serripes groenlandicus, assembly GCA_031761405.1. Taxonomy (NCBI): domain Eukaryota; kingdom Metazoa; phylum Mollusca; class Bivalvia; order Cardiida; family Cardiidae; genus Serripes; species Serripes groenlandicus. The sequence goes on from JASEVX010000010.1 coordinate 29,231,302, forward strand.
TCTGGCTCCGTTTGTCTGCGTATTTTGGGCTTGCTTCTGCGTAAAACCTTCGCAATAACTCGTCCAACTGGGATGATGTTACTTCATTAAAATGAATCACGTCCCCATTTGCTTCTAAGCTCCAATCTGCAATAGAACAAACAAAAAAAACACTTTAAACAAGGGATGACTTCAGGAAATACTCAAATAATGGGATTTTTTGGGGGAAAATGCCTTTTCTAGAGCTCTATAAATTTCATTTATATTTTTTCTACTGAATTAACTGGTACGGTTACATATAATACGTATAGATCTGTTAATTCTTTTTCTCAATACATCATGAAATTCCAAGAAAACAATGCCTAATGTGTCCAGCCTGATAGCTCAATTGGTAAGAGCGTCTCGGTTTACTGAGAAGGTTCTGGGTTCGAGCCCCAGTCCGGCTTACATTTTTGTATTGTTTTGGATATTTTACATTGTGTCGAGGATAAATTATAAAAATGGTGTATTACCTTGCAAAATCTTTAGACCCCACTGTGTGTTTTGTTTCGTTGACTTCGATTGCCTCTTTTCTTCAAGCTCATCAAGCTGCTTCATGTTCAGACACTTGAACCTCCCCCCACCTGGCCTTTCGGAATTGCTTAAAGCCTGTTCCATTTCCACATTCTCTTTATTATCAAACACTGTCGATACTGTCCACTGATCAATTTCGTTCTGCTCCTCAAGACTGAAGTCTGTGTCAAAAAGGCTCGAATCCCAGAGGATTTCGTCAATATCGCCAATTTCAAACATTGCTTGTTCGAAATTGAATCATGAAATAACGAACGCTAGGAATACTGTAGCGTTAGATTTAAACTTATTTATTCATTTATTATTTTTTGAGATCTGTTTATATTCTATATTCTGAATATTTTTTTGTTTTTTTTCATTTCATTTGATGTAAAACAAAATGTTCCGAGTAATGTAGACCAACTTTTAGCAACGACGAATTAGACGAAAACCATATCGACTGCAAAAACTGCAAACTAAACTTCTGTCTAAAATGCTCAGGTATAAACAAATCAGCTTTCGAAATAATAAAAAATGGTGACCTAGAAGACTATAGATTCATCTGTAAATGTTGCAAACAGACAATTCCAAGCCTTGAAAATATAGACAAAAAATTGAATAAAATTAGTGAACAACAAGAAGAAAGAATGAAACGTCTAGAAGGAGAAGTAAAAAAGATGGAAGTGAAAACTAAACACATCATAAAAACCGAGTTATCGGAAGTAAAAACCGAAATAATGCAAGACGTAGATACCAAAATTAACGAACTAGTAGATAGAAAGGTCAAAGAAATAGAAGATAGGCGAAGAAGAGAATTAAACATAGTTGTTTTTAATCTACCAGAAGGTAAAAGCCAAAACGGAATTGAAAACAAGCAACACGACGAAAAAATGATCAATTACATAGCCAGCAACATTGGGTTAGAAAACAAACTTCAAATAGTGACATGCTTCAGACTAGGAAAAAAAGACAGAAATTTAGAAAGAAGCAGAATTCTCAAAATAGTTTTAGTTGAAAGAAGCCAAAGAAAATTTCTATTGGAAAATTCCAAGAACATCAAAAATATAAAAGATGTATCTGTTCAAAAAGTAGCTATTTTCAAGGACCTGACAGAAACCCAAAGAAACGAAAGAAAAACAAAAAGAGAAGCTCACGACAAACAAAGCCAACAAACAGTTATGGAAACAAACTATCAGGAAGCAAATAAGGCAACAAATAATAATACTCCTCCTCACAGTCTATCACAACAAGCTGAAGACCCTTTTGAAAATGAAACGATAACAAACTTAACTAGCAACAATGTACTGCTGGACATAAGTGTCATAGACAGAACAGTCCAAGGAGGGATAAGAATATCTCCAGTAGTGGATAAACCACAAAATACCTTGTTGCAGCGAGATTAGCTTGTGTTTTAGCCCTCAACAGGAGGGAAACTGTTTTAACTGTACAAAAAATGTTTTTAATGAAGAAAGACTAAATGTTGAAACTAAATGTATATCAACAAGTACAAACACACTACAAAAAGATATACTAAAAGTGACTTACACAAACGCAGACTGTCTAACGAAGGAAAAATTACTAGAATTAACCACAATTGCTGAAATTCACAAAAGTGACATAATTGCAGTAACTGAAATACTACCAAAACACTCTTACTTCGAACCAAACATGGAAAACTCATACAATATAAATGGTTACGAAATGTTTGTTAGTAACACTAAAGGAAGAGGAGTCATAATCCTTATTAAAAAAGAACTTAGAGCATGTATTGTAATCAATGCAAATAGTTATAACGATAGTATATGGGTAGAAATCAAACTAATAAATGGAGACGCATTGCTGATTGGATGCATTTACAGAAGTCCTAACAACAGTATAGATAAAAACAAAGAAATGTTAGACACAATATACCAAAAATTATCATCAAGTTATTCTCATTATCTAATAATGGGAGACTTCAACTATAAACAGATAAACTGGGAATTAATAAACATCCAATCAGATGAAAATAGTAACGAATACGCATTCACCCAATGCATCAACGATCTATACTTATTCCAACACGTGAAAAAACCAACAAGATATAGAATAGGTAACACCCCTTCTCTTCTGGATCTGATACTAACTAACGAAGAGGAAATGATAGAAAATCTTCAATACAATCCAGGACTTGGAAAAAGTGATCACCTAATTCTACAGTTTGACTATATATGCTCAGTAAAGGAAAATAAAGAAATTCACAACAAATACAACTTCAATAAAGCGAATTATATTCTGATTAGGGAAAAAATCAGTGAAATTCAATGGAAACAAGGGGAAGAAGTTGGAGTACAGCGGTCTTGGGAGGATTTTAAAGAAAACCTTACCAATATTAAAGAAACACATTTACCAATTAGTAAAATGATTCCTAAGAAGCCGTACCCCTACATTAACCTAGAAACAAAACAGGCTATTCATAAGAAAAAATCGACATGGAAAAAATACAGCAATTGCAAGAACATTGTAACGTACAACAAGTACAAAAACGCCAGAAATAACGCTACATACCTTATTAGAAAATCAAAATACAATCATGAAAAACAAATTGCTATGGATATTAAAAAAGATCCTAAAAAATTTTGGAAACTCGTTCGAAATAATACTAAGACAGTTTCTGGAATAAGCTCAATGGAAATAAACGGTTCTAAATCTATAGATGATCAAGAAATATCACAGGAACTAAACCGTCATTTCTGTACAGTCTTCACCAAGGAAGAATAACCTATTCCTGATGCCATTATACATGTTTGTAATCATTTGGAGGACATCATAATCGAGGAACAGACTACACTCAAAGTATTAAGTGAAATAAACCCTTCAAAATCACAAGGACCGGACGAAATCCACCCAAGACTACTGTACGAATGTAGAAACCAACTACAAAAGAAATTAACATTAATCTACAAAGAATCCATGGAAGAAAGTAAACTACCAAAACAATGGAAATATGCCAATGTCACCCCGATCTTTAAAACAGGGAAAAAATCCAGTGTTGAAAACTACAGACCGATCAGTGTCACATCAATATGCTGTAGAGCAATGGAAAAAATAATAAGAAATGCCATAGTTAATCATCTGGAAACCAACAATCTACTATCGGAATTCCAACATGGTTTTAGAAAGGGCAAATCCTGCACCACCCAGCTTTTAGAATGTATAGAAGACTGGACCAAAATTCTAGACGAGAACAACCAACTTGACGTTATCTACCTGGACTTCAAGGCGGCTTTCGACAAGGTTCCTCATAAAAGATTACTCAAAAAAGTCTGGGCTCTGGGTATTAGAGGGAAGGTGTACAACTGGATTGCAGACTTCCTAAACGACCGACACCAAAGAGTGGTCATCAACGGAAAATTTTCATCATGGGAAAAAGTAACCAGCGGAGTTCCACAAGGTAGTGTCCTTGGACCAGTTTTATTCTTGATATTCATTAACGATATTCCAGATATTCTTAACTGCACAGTAAAACTCTTTGCTGATGATACAAAACTGTACTCGACGACTAATACTGCCGAACAAAAAACTCAATTACAGGAAAACATCTTTACAGCTTGCGAGTGGGCCACTAAATGGCAAATGAAGTTCAATATGAAAAAATGCAAATCAATGCACATGGGTCCAAATATGCCATATGAATACTTCATGAAAGACTCGCAAAATGTTTTACATAAAATCCAAGATGTCCAACAAGAAAAGGACCTAGGAGTAACCTTCGACCAAAAACTGAAATTTGAAACGCACATTAATACAAAAATCAACCTGGCTAACAGGAACCTGGGACTGATAGTGAGAAGTTTCTCATTCATGAACAAGGAAATGTTCCTTCAACTTTATAAATCACTAGTAAGGCCTCACCTTGAGTACGCATCAGTAATCTGGGGACCATCTAGTAAAAAATACGCTAAATCTATCGAAAACGTCCAAAGAAGAGCAACCAGAATCCTGGGAAACTTAAAGGGAAAGTCATACACAGAAAGACTTATTGAACTAGGATTGCCAACTCTAGAATACAGAAGGCAAAGAACTGATTTAATACAGACCTACAAACTAATAAAAGAAATAGACAAAACATCGATGAAAATGCTTAACACTTGCGGCGCGGTCGAGACAAGAGGACATAAGTACAAAATATTCAAACCAAGAGCAAACAAAGAAATAAGAAAAAAATTGCTACAGTCACAGGGTCATTAACGACTGGAACAATCTTAAACCCCAAGTAGTCGAGGCTCAGACACTAAATGCTTTTAAAACAAGACTAAATAAGCACTGGTATGTTCCCAACAAATTCAAAGCTAAATGTTACAGTCCAAACTAAGGAAACATTACAAATAAATAAAAACAAGGAAAGTAATCCAAATATTGTTTTAAAATAAATAAACTAAGTACAGTTAGCGTTAAATAGGGTGAAAAATAAGATATGAAAAAACAAATAGGGTAGAAAATTCATGTACAGTGTAAATAGTTTTAAAAATATTTTTCTGTAAAGAAAAGAACAATCAAACCAACAACAGTCGAATTTAGAAAAGACTAACTAGGAGTGATTGTTAGTAATCACTTAATTCCATAATGGGAAAACAAATAATAAAAGGACCTATAAAAGCATAATGCTTATAAGTCGTAAAAAAACTTATTTGGTTTCTAATTCTATATGAACTATATGAACTCTCGTACTGTCGTAGTTTTCCATGTTTGTTTACATTGACGGCAGCCATCTTTGTTTACATTTTTGGCAGCCATCTTTGTTTACATTCTAAAAAAGTAGTCCGATCGCCAATTTTTTTTTTTTTTTTTCATGGGGTTATGAAGAAAATATTTCAGCCAATCACAGACCAGCAAAAGTCATGAACACAAACAAAACTAAAATATTTGAATAACATACCGGAGTAGACTATACAATGTCGCTGTGTCCCACTAGTGTACTTATTACTGGAGCTAATCGGGGAATCGGGCTAGAGTTTGTGAAACAGTTTCTAAAACTTCCGTCTCCCCCGAAACATGTATTTGCAGCTTGCAGGGCGCAGGGCCCTTCAACGGTATGTTGGACATTTATTTCCATGCATTTATAGCAGACGACTTTTGAAAACGTTGTGACAAAAGAAGAAGTTGCTCATTATGAGCATTTTCTCCAAAGACATATATAATGTATTTTATATGTCTCTGTTTTCTCATAATATTTTCAACGCTATTAAATGGTAATCTTTATTTCATTCAGAGTTTTCATATTTCTGTCTAGATGTTTTTAAAGTTGACTGTTGCAGATTTGTTGAATGTGGGAACGGATAAAGTAGATCGAATGTAGTGTCATAAAACCCTAAATCGTTGCCAGATACACCCTTTATAATACAATTTAGTCAGACCATATCTAACCTAATATCCGGGACACCAGGGCTGTGTGTAGCTCTTATCGCAATCATTATTGGTTCAAACAATAATCTATTATATTTACCCTTTCCCATATACTTCAAATCTGCAGCAGATGATTGTTTTTCAATTGACGTTGATATGACGAAAGTTTGTATCCAGTACCATCTATACTCGGCATGTCAGTGCAGAAAGCCTTTCAATGCAGGAAGACTAGCAAAGTAAAGAATAGTTGTGTTGCTGTTTTCAGGAACTCCAAGACCTTGCACAGAGCTATGATGCCGTAACGGTTATACAAATTGGTAAGATCGAAATATTTGACTTAATCACCGTTTTCAACAGTATTTCAGAAATATCGTTGCATTCAGTTCAATGTTTATTGGTCCTTTCTAACAGTAAACAAGTAACAATATTCAGCCTAGACAACTGAACCCTTCCCATGTAGACTGCCATTGGAAGAAGACAATAGGGTGAGTATCAATGTTTTAACTCTTAAAACAAACTAACCTATTATAGCACATGGTGGTTTTCATTTTGTGTGACATGTGAAGTGCATTTCAACCTAATTTTCGTAACTCCCATTTACAACGTTTGATTCTCTCTCTCTCTCTCTCTCTCTCTCTCTCTCTCTCTCTCTCTCTCTCTCTCTCTCTCTCTCTCTCTTTCTCTCTCACTCTCTCACTATATCTATATCTCTCTTCCCCATCTCTCTTTCTCAATCTCTCTCTATACATATATATTTTTTATATCTCTTCTCTATAACTCTCAATCTCTCTCGCTCTCGCTCTCTCTCTCTCTCTCTCTCTCTCTCTCTCTCCCTCTCTCTCTGTCTCTGTTTCTCTCTCAATCTCTCTCTCTCTCTCTCTCTCTCTCTCTCTCTCTCTGTCTCTGTCTCTGTCTGTCTCTCTCTGTCTGTCTGTCTGTCTCTCTCTCTCTCTCTCTCCCCCTCTATCTCTCTCTCTCTCTCTCTCTCTCTCTCTCTCTCTCTCTCTCTCTCTCTCACACACAATGTCTCTCTCTTTAAGTGACCACTTAAAACCTATTAGTAAAGTAACGTAGTATTTGACACCAGTGTAGGTTGTAGTCTTATGTCTTATATGTGAAAGAGGAACATATTCAACTCTTTTTGCAGATTTACTAGACCTATCTACGGTAGGTGAGAGTTTCCGTGTTGTCAAAGATACTTTGGGAGATGACGGACTGTCTTTGCTAATAAACAATGCGGGAATAATAGAGACAGATGACATCGACAGTGTGACACCTGAAGCGATGGTAGAACACTACAAGGTTCACGTGATAGGGCCCCTGTTCATAATACAGGTAAGTTGCTTGGAAAGAATGTTGTGTGGAGTACTGGTCTGAAATAGCCAGGAAACAAATGAGTGTGTGAACTGGCCGCCGTGATAATCATATTACTGAACAATTGTTGATAACGGCGCTTAACCCCAATCAACCAATTATTATATAGGTAATATGCATTACATTTGACTATTTATAACTTTCATACCTTCATCATTCATAAAATTAAGCCTTTTATAAATTGACAATGCAATGTCTTACTTACACTCCTTTTTTTTTTAAATAATGCTGTTCCAAACTTTAAGCCTGACGTATCTCGCGCAGGCTAATCCGGACCAACACATTCCGTCTCAGGGTGACATATGGCAACTCTCTACACATATAGTTACTCATGTGTCATTATGAGCAATTTCTCATTTTGGCACAATGATTTAAATGTTTCAAAGTGAGTCTAATGGTGAAAAAGTTTTAACCATATTACTTAAACAGAAGCTTTCTGAAGCCTCTACAGCAGACGACTTGTGTGATAATATAATGCACAATTTACCGCTTTAGCCACAGAGTTTTCAACTTAAATAAGTAAGTGTTCCTTTAATTATAGAAATAGTCAACATTTTTGACTCAATGTTTTCTTAGTCGTCTGTTACAGATTTGTTGCTTGTGGACTATGGTTAAATTATGAAGTGCTTGGTATTTCCTTATACCCACCATTAGCTCATGCGGCTTCGAAACGAAGTTTTACGACCAAAGTCAACGCCCTTCATACTTCTATATATGAGATTGCAATCTCATTAAAACCTAAAAGCTTCGCTCGATCGTATATACATGTACATCTGATGACTGCCCCAAACCAGGCCGGGTTAGAGTGATATTTGTGTCAGCCCATAACATTGTCGCTTACAAATAGTTTGGTATGAAACAGGTAAGATATCTAATAAACGAGATCGAGAAGCGGTGATTGTCGAGATTTACGATTGAATTGAACCGAGCATTGGTTGTATCGTGTGAATTCATTTGTAAATCTCACCCAAACACGTGCTCATGATAATTTAAGCATATAGGGTCAATTCGAGACGACGACTTGTCACGCGGTGTCGTCAGATCCAATATACGAAAAGTGAACAATTTTCTGAACTGATCTTAATTCGATTAATGAGATTGATGCACGAACTGGAGAATGGAACATGTAAATCGATATCGTAAAGCGTCTTTATTTAGGACAATCAGTGTCAACATTTTACTGCTGTCTTCTTTAAGACGAGCTTTAGTAACATCCTGGCATAACCTTTTTTTTTTATAAACTGTTGTTGTTGTTGTTGTTTTTAATGTTTGTTTATGGTTTTGAGATCTCCACTGTGAATGAAACAGGCCACTTCACTTATTTTGTCTCTTTAAGGTATATAATGTGTTGTGTTCCTTTCACAAAATTATGTTTTGATTGTTTTACCACACACACTAACTGCTGTCGTCTTTAAAACGAGCTTTACTAACATCCTAGCCAAACGTCTTTCAAAAGACTTGTAATATCTTGAAATTGGATACAATAAAATAAGTCTGCAGCGGTTATTATATGTAAAACAGTGTAGGTAACACGAGAATAAAAGTGAAAGTGAAACTGCTATGAAAGAGGCATGCGTATAAAACAATTTGCTACTACTATTACTACTTTAGGCTGGAGGACTATATGGAAAAACTACTAAACTGTTGTTGTTGTTGTTGCTGTTAATGTTTGATTATTTTTTTGAGATCTCGACTCTGAATGACACAGTCCATGCCATACACACGTTTTGATATTTCTACCACAATGTATGTTTCGCTAGTGAATGTTCAACACATATGTTGTATTGCCTCGGGGATTTGGAGGTCGCGTGTTCGAACCACGACCGGGTCTTACCAAATATCTTAACAAAGGTAGTAATGGCTGGCCTTCTTTGCGCTCAGGGTTGCGGGGTTAGCATTTGACGGACTGGTGTCAGGATAAATGGACAAGTACGGTCCAGTTGTACTTTCAACTGACCCAGGACATTCCGTGATATAGATGAAACATTGTTGAAAGCGGCGTAAAACACCGAACAATCAATATATGTTCGGTTGAAGATGATTCAAATGGTCTAAATATATGAATGAAGAATTTGATTTCACAGTAGAACTTTTCAAAATAACTTTTCTCTAACATGTAAACTCCAATGTACCTATTAAATCACTAATACATGTTTTACACTCACATAAGGAAACTCGTTTTTCTTTCTTTTTATTTTACTACAGAATTACCTCCCTTTATTGAAGAAGGCAGCTAAGTCAGCTGATGGTTTCTCAGTAAACACATCCGCCATCATAAATATCACTAGTGGAATGGGGTCAATTGCCGAAAACTCTTCTGGGAAAAACTATGCATGCAGAACAGCAAAGGTATGGTTCAACCTATGTGATATTGCAAAACCTTTTCCGGACAATGATATTCAGAAAATGATTGAATAAAACATACTAGTTGTAAATTCCAATGGAAAAAATACTATATTAATGTCAAATCGATATTTGTCAAAATGCGTTTATTTCTTTAGCACATGGTCAACAGTAAAGTAATACAACTTCTGTAATAAATCAAATTTGACCTGTGAGCCATGACCTTTGCAAATATATACTATATACAAATCAATCATTTGAAATCAAATAGACACATTAGTGATGCAATATAATGTTTATGATATTGCTGTCACTATTTAAAAGAATAGTCTGCCATTATAAACATGTTTATGTGACAAATGTATTTTTTCATGAAAGATCATCGCTCACTTGTCAAATTAATTGATTGGTTGATTGTTTGATTCTTAACGCCTATTTCAACAATTGTTCAATTATATCATGGCTTTTCTGGGTAAGTTATCAGTACTACTGATCCGTGTATCCTGACACCAGTCAGTCAACGTAATGATAATCCCGCAACACTGAGCTCCAAGGAGGGCAGTCATTACTACCATCTTTGGTATGACCCGACCGGGGATCGAACCCACCGCTGCATGCACTCGAGGCAGACGCTTTACCATTACACCATCGAAGCGGTGAGGTTAAATTAAACCTATACACGTTCACTAACAGACATGTTTAAAAATAGTGTGAGTATTACGCCGTTTTCAACAGTATTTTATTGACAGTGGATTCGCATCAAGCAGAAATGGACCAATAAATTTCTTCGAGTTATTGACGTGTTTGAGTTTATTTATAGTCAGATTCGTAATTAATTTATACTTAAGTGAGTATTATGAAAAGCAAGCCAATGTTACAACCATGTCAAGAAAGCTGAGCGGCGGTAGTTTTGGTTTCTCGTACATGTATAAGCGAATTGGAATTTAAACATGCTCGAGTTATCGCGATACAACTTTATTTCATGGCGCATGCGCATCAATCCATGATCCTGTGTACCCAACCAATGCTCGGCCCGGTAGAGTGAATTGTCAATTGGCACTCCACCATTTACGGAAGAGCAGGGATGGAATTATCATGTACACATGTATTAATTATCATCTACATGATGGAAAGTCGAGGCGATGTGTGGGATTGCTACCTTTATGCATTAGGTACAATGAGATGTTGTTTCCATATGGCTCACCGGTTTGAAGGCCAGGTTCCAAAACAAAACAAAAAATTGTCTGTACTCAAGTACCTGATTGGTCCAAAATTGGTCCAAAGCAAGATAGTTTTCAAAATTCACCAATCAGAAGTTTAGTTTGGAGAACAGTTCATTTTTGATCACAGAGAACGTTTTCAGAGTTTTATAGTATCGAACCATTGGCTTAATGTGCAGGTATACATATGGATTTATCCATAATCGAAAGAGTTTTTACAATTACGAAATATTAAACGTAGATTTATTACGAGACAGTATATTGCGGGAACTGAAACTGGACCTCCTGAATTCGATTCATGTTCGCAGAATTCACGGTTGAGTACCCTTTGGCAAGGTACACTTTGTAGCGGATTATCAAGTTGATAGTTTCAAAATATACATTTCCTAGTATGGTACTGGTAAGTTATAGAGGAAATAAATGATAAGTGTACAGTTCCCGTAATATGACTTAAACTGTTTAAAACGATGTAAACCCCGATTAAATCAAACTTAATTATTAAATACAGGCAGCCCAGAATATGGTTACAAAAAACCTTTCGATTGACCTTAAACAAGATGGCATTCTGGTATCGGCGATTCATCCAGGTTGGGTTCAAACAAACATGGGCGGACCATCAGCTAAGATAACAACAGAGGAAAGCGTCAATGGAATGTTCAAGCTGATCGCATCATTCCAGTCGGAAAAAGAAAATGGCCGATTTTACCACTGCAGTGGTAGGGAAATGACCTGGTGAAAGACACCTTAACACTTTCTCCCATAGACCCCAATGTGCAGCTGACAGCCTCAACATAATGTCGGCAAATATATCGAAAATAATTTAAAACATTGTGACAAAAAGAGAAATTGCTGACGTTGAGCAGTTATTATTTTTTTCCAAAAATGCTTTTAAATTTCGTTTTCCGTATTTGTGTTGAGAAATTCGCCTGCTTCTTAAAAAGGGATAACAATTTTAATATTGTTTGCATTAATTAAATAATCGTCAGTATTAAAAGGCTTTGTTTATACATTGAAATCATGTAAAGCAAGGAGAGACATACTTGACAATGAATGTTAAGATTTTTAAAAAGAAAACGTATACGAAAAAAAGAGAAACAAGCAGTCATTTCCGACAATGCTTTTATCTATTAGGTATCAAACTTGGTTTGTAATATTTGGTGCTGGTATAATTTGGAAAGAACAACCAATTCCTCTTTCTAAAATCCTAATTAGTTCCGTATAACAGAATAGAGTTCAATATGAAATAAATACATCCGTGTTCAAATATTCACAAATAAATTCAACTCCATTAAAACCATACATAAACTTCGCTGTAGTAGCCATAGCTCGTAAAGACCTGATGACTGCCTGTTACAGGTCGTCTCAAGTTGACCTTTCAGCCAATCAAATTGTCGCTTACGAAGTCAGGTTTCAACAAGGGATAACCAATATAAACAGATGAGATCGAGAAGCGGTTATAGCAGAATGTTCTATAGTATATAATTGTTAAATGTTTAGGGCCAATTCGATTTCAACCTTTTATATGTTCTTGTCAGTTCCAATAGAAGTACAGCGAAGAATTTTGGTACTATTTCGATGAGATTGAAATAAATATAAACGATAATAGTCTTTGTTTAGTTAGATACCGATAGTTATCATTATGAACAAGAATTTCACGAATTTTCACGAAAAATGAAACATATCACACGATTAACTTACTACAATTAAATCAGAGATAATCCCAAATTCGTTAGTTTCACTCCTATTTCCGATACCTCTTGTATAACATCGGAGAGAGACCTAGTATCATTGTCATCTAACAAGAATTCAAGAGATGCCAGAATATCGACCAGCTCTTTTTTCGTCGAATCTTCCAGGAGAGCATGGGAAAGGTGCCACCTAATCAGGGACTCGCCCATTTCCATTTTCATGATATATTTCTCTCTCCTTTGACTCCGTCGCACATCTGTCACCAGCATTGAAACATTTTCTAGCAAACCCGGTATCTCTAGTGATCTAAGTCCCCGTACGGCTGGCTTGATGACGAGACTGTTATACATCACTGACTTGTTCTGCACGTCGAAATTGTACAGGCCTCTCTCGTCTATCATCATGGTTGATTCAAACATCGGAAACCCCTTTCTGTAGGGAGGGATGCCATTGATGGCGAGCTCTCCCCATTTAGTGTATCCTTCAATCGTGTATCCTTCACCTGTTCAAAAGCATACGAGTCGTGTCAAGCGAAACGGGGTCTTGCTACAGCTCCGTTTCGGCATTACATAAAAGTACTTGATGGCCTTTTATCAGGAGTTATAACAAAGGCCCGCCCGAGTATCCACTGATCGCAGATGCGATAAAACCCCTAGTAGCCTGATGCAATTCTTATACAATGAGCCCTTGCATGAAAAAATGTGGTAAACATTGGCCTTTGTGAACAGTATAGACCCAGATCAGCCTGTGCATCCGTACAGTCTGATTAACATATACTATATTCACATATTACTTAAACAAGCGTGTTAGACTGTTTCATCAACTTTTGTAGATTCTGATACGACTTTGAAGGTGGACAAGATCATCTGAACCTATACTGTTCAGAAATGCCAACTTGTACATTTTCTCTTGTACTGGCTCAACAATTGATGAGTTATGAATTTTACAGGATTGAAGGAAATTTCATCTGGACAGGTAATACTTGGGTCCGTCAAAAGGAATAAGTATTGTAATCATTCTCATCGGTTAACATCGATGTTAAAAATATTACAAATACTTTCACATACTATGATATGCCGTGCTCCAGAGATACCACTTTTTAGAGAGAATCAGAAGGGTTACAATTATAATCGTTAGCCAGAAGCTACATCTATCTATGGTAGTTCTTAATATGGACGAACAGTAAGCGTTCTAGTAATACCGTGTGTATACGCGGGTTTATCCGAGTCTGTAGTGTACGCAGAATCAACCAGACATTGACGTAACTTAAAGTGATGTAGAAACAGTGCAAATATACCAAGTCATACAATTCATAGTGCATATACTATTACATATAAGACAACCTCCGTGGTGTTTTAATTAGAAAGTCCGACTCTAAAGAGGGGTGTCATGGTTAGATACCCGTTCAGGTTATACCATAAAGATTGTCATAGTGGTACACGTGGCTTTCCCTCCGTTTAGCGCTCACGGTTGCTTAGATTGCATTACGACTGATGTGCTGCCTCCATGATATATTACTAGCAGTGATGAATGGTTATCTAGTAAACGATGTGATATAACTGAAATATTGTTGACAACGGCTTTAAACACTATATATTCAGGTAAAATTGCAGGGGCAGGTAATCCAGACTTTTCGTTTTTAAATTAATCCTCTTACCTTCATACAATTCAACGACCATGGACGATTGGTTGTGAAAAGACGTAGTAAAGTTAACTGTTTTAGCGCTTGGCAAACTCGTATATTTCTCAACAACGGTTGAGATGTTTCCGTCATACGTTTTAAATCCAAGTGAGACTGTGCTGCTATCTAATGTCAACTGCTCGTTAAAAGATGAAGCATGAGAGTGTATCGCTCCTTGGTATGCAGCGCCGTGGGTGATCATCATCTCTGGACGATGGATGAAATTCTGAAAGTATAACAATAAACTCGCAATAACACAATTATTATGTATCGTCAGCTTCGTAAGCCATTTATATTAAATTAAAATTTTGAAAAGCGAACCAGTGATACATTCATATCAAGGAAACGGCGAAGCAGCGGTTCTGATTGGTATCAATCTAATTTTTTGAGTTCCAATTTTAATCTCAGCAAAACATTCTTTCAGACGTTTGACAAAAAACAATGCGACAAGCGTCATTCGTCTGCCACCAATGGGCTTACAGTATAAGTAAACCAGTATCCAGTTGCTTGGCGAGACTGTTGTGTGGAGAATTAATGTGAAAGCAAGGAAACACATGGGTAGGTGAACTGACCGCCATGACCTTATAAAAATGTTGTTGACAATGGAGTTAACAAACCATTCATTCAATTAATCAATGAACAAATCAATGAATCAATTAATCAGAATGCATTACCTTTGGCTTCATGACATAGGCAGACGCAGACAAAATATTTATACTTTTATGCTTAAGGTGATTTGCTTGGGCGCATTACTATTTCCAAAATCATAGACAGAATACACTTATTGCTTCGTATACATTTAACTGGGCATGTTATTAAGTCCCACCGTATCTGTTTTAAACGTGTTGCACGCTCTTCTAATATTCCGATCTAACGTTTATCAATAAGGCTAACTGGGTCAGTGTTCTCAAAGGAAGATATTAATAGGCTTACTTACAATTCATACGAGCTACCGTTCCTGATCAGCTTTTGGAACATGTGCTGCAAAACTGAAAGCATGTTCGGACCTTGTGTAAGACATGTTTAGGACCAATTGAGTCTTAATTATTTCAATGGTTTTTATCGAAATATATTTCAGTTATCTCATCGAATCCCGAAATTGTTTGCTTGTGGAGCCATTAAAATAGCTCTGATAGTGTTTGTGTTAGATCCATAGCATTATTAACAATTAATTACATATTAATAAGAACCAGTGGTATGTGATGATACCTTGATAGTTTGAACAATGGAGTTTGACCTGATATTTTCTGCAGACAATCAAACTGACATCGGCTACTACCTCGGTCGATATGTATTTCTGCTAATTTTCAGATATATCCCGACGTTCACTTGGTAAGTAACCAGTACTAGTGGTCCATTTATCCTGACACCAGCCAGTCAGTCGTCATGCTCTCCCATCATCTAGCTATAATATGACAAGAGTATCAAAAGACGAAGACTACAATCGTTTTGGTATGATTTTGATCGAGCTATGTTGTACGTTTGACATACATTTCCTCATTGGCAGATTCCCGGGTGATATCGATGGAAATTTTACTTGTTTAGCAAACAATGTAGCAAGCATTGTTGATTACATGAATGCATCATGCTCTTTGTTTGATCATATTTCTGATTTCAAGGTTCTTGATAATGACAATTCTGTCCATTTTCCGATATGTTGTATATTATCATTATATAAAGCCGATGAACCTTTTAATGATAATATAAATGAACATGAGATGTCAGTTTGGAATAAATTTAAGTGGAACATAGAATTTAAGGATGTGTTCATAGACAACTTTAACAGTACATATGTATCCTTACAAAACAGATGTAATAACCTTCCTGATTCTCAGAGTTCCTCATTCTTGACACAATTTGTGGATACTTTTAAATGTGCTTGTGATGTAATGAGATGTAGGACATCAGATCCAATCTATAAACATCGGAATAACCCATGGTGGAATGGTCAATGTACACTATGTAAAAATGGTAAGCTTAAAGTTCTTTACCAACACAGGAGATCCAACTCTAGGGCCGATCTCATTCACTACAATATCAAACGTAACAAATTTAAAGCGCTATGTAAACAGCGTAAACAAATGTATTGCAAAAATAAGAGAACTGAACTTATTGATTCCAGAAATGACAATAAAAATGCTAAAAAAGTGTAATAAAGTTTCATATATCTCTAATAATTATAATCCCAACACTGACTGGTACGACCATTTCAATTTACTTTTGAATACTGATGGACTGGATAGTACAAGTAATGGTATCAACATTTCTTTCTTGGACCATATATCACTACAAATAACGATAGCTCATTGAACCAGCCAATTACTGACGATGAAATAATTGTTAGCATTAATCATGTACAAAATAACCGAACAGCGGGTTCGGACGGAATCTGTATTGAAATGTACAAATGCACAATTGTATATACACTGACTTATCTTAATAAGTTGTTTATTAATATTTTTGAATCAGATAATTTCCCACAAGTTTAGGGTAATAGTATTATTACACCTGTTCACAAGAAAGGAAACGTAACAGATCCTAATAATTATCGAGGTATCACCTTAATTGATTCTCTGTGTATAGTATTTGTACATGTTTTATCTAGAAGGTTAACCTTATGGTGTGAAGAGTATAACATCATTGATGAATCGCAAGCTGGTTTAGATCGGAATATTCAACTAAGGATAACAATTTTTATTCTAATGTCATTAATACAGAAGTATTTATCAAAAAAGAGAGGAAGATTTTACTGTTTATTCATTGATTTTGCAAACGCATTCGATAGTATTCAACATAGAAAACTGTGGGTGCCTTTACAAGAAACAATATAAAGGGACTTTTTTTCAATCAATGTACTCACAACTTAAGTCATGTGTAAAAGTTAATGATACACTTACAAGTTATTTTAGTTGTAAAACGGGTACACGACAAGAATGTATTAGTAGTACGATAATTTGTTCTCTTTTTATCAATGACCTTGTTTTGCGTCTTAGATCCAAATGTGAGCGTGGTGTTTTTCTCTCCGAAGATGTTGAAGAGTTATACGCCATTATGTTTGCAGAAGACGTTGCAACCTTTTTCGATACTGTCATTGCACTACAAAGGCAAATCGATAGTATCGATCGATTTTGTACATCCACACATATGAATCTTTATCTAGATAAATCATCATTTTATATATTCCGATTTCATCGTTTGTATGGAAGACTAGACCCTTTAGATGCTTTCAAAATTGTTGATACTAATGTTAAGTCTACTCTATGCTACGGGTCTCAACTTTGGGGTTATAAGTATTATGATAAATTTGAAAGAGTTCATATAACATTTTGTAAACAGTTTTGTAATCTAGCAAGAAATACATCGGAACCATTTGTTTAAGGAGAATGTTGACAACTACCTCTTTGTACATTTATCATTCCTAATTGTATTAAATACTGGCTAAATGTTACCCGAAGCCCTGCTACATGATGTTAAAACGCCTCGATGAGGCAGCTAGAAATACATGGGAAACCTGTATAAAAAATCTCCTGTTTATACATGGCTTTGGATATGTATGGAATTCACAAGACATAGGTAACGATGCTCTATTTATTAAGCATTTTAAACAATGGATTCAAGACTGCTACTTACAAAACATGGCATATGGATGAAAACAATGCGGGAATAGGACAATATTACAAACATTTCAAATCATTATTAAACCAAGAGCTATATTTCAATTATTGTTTTCCTTTCTCCTTACGCAGGATTTATAGTAAATTTAGATGCTCTAATCATGACCTTATGATAGAGTGAGGTCGTCACATATCGATTGCAATAAATGGTCGTGTTTGCCCTTTATGTCTTGATAAAAACTAAGAAGTAAGACTCTTTCAATATCTTAATTATTTTTCAGCTTCAAATGTCAGTGTTATAATGTATTTCATCACTCCCTGTTGTATATACATATCAATTATGTTGTATAATGGACCGGTGGCCTAAATTGCGAAATAAATATATTGTATATTGTATCTTGGTCGCCCTGCAACCATGAGCGCAAAGCAGGGCAACAATCACTACCAAGTATGTGGTAAGCCACGGCCGGGAATCGAAACAGCTACCTCCCGTATCCGAGGCGGACGCTGTACCATTACACCACCGACTGGTAGTCAATGATTGTATAATACAGAAATAGTTAATTCATGAAACTATTCCTGATATTCCACACATATGTATAAATAGTAATGTTTGCAAAATCAAATAGCCGACTGGAAAAATCGTTCGAATCATAATGGACAAAAGTAACCTGATCCTGACCTTTGATCAAATGGTATAAATTGTTCTGAAATAAATGTTTTTCATCAAATCGAAATTTTGTTATACGTATTGCCAAAGAAATATTGTTATTTGTCTTGTTGTTGTTGTTGTTGTATCTTGAATCTTACCATATATATTCATATTACGTATAAAACAAAACACACATTTGATGAAAATCGTCCTAAGTCAAGACAGTTGTTATCTTTGCACAACACCGCCTCGAGTGTGTAGTGGTACAACATCCGCCTAGGTTGTTTGAGGTCGTAATCGCTTTCCCTGCTTTGCACACACGATGCTGTGGTTAGGATAATACGCAGGGGTTTGGGGAATAGTGGAACAGTATTATTGGTTAATTGCGAAGACGGAACGCGATGAGTTAATGTTTTGAAATAGTCGTAAAACACCATACAGACAATCAAAGACATCTTTGCAGAAAGGTCAGATTCAGATTAATTTTAAAGAGTTATTTGTTTTTGCAATATACCTGTTTTGGGAATATTGTTTTAACTGTCTGTTTAACTCGTGGCATTCGGGACGAACCTCCTGCCAAAATGACGTCATTAATGTCCGATGGTAAGTAACTTTTCTCCTTAAAGAGCTTTTTGATAGTCTTACCAATACTGTTCCAGATTTTCTAAAAAAAAAAAATCACACAAACATATAACAATATTTTGTTAAAATGAAATATTGATAAAAAGAAGCATTGAAATAACTCAACAGATCAAACGTTAAAGATTCTAATGAATAATGGCTTGCTATGGTTTGATCACAGGTACTAGTATCGTAAGAATTAAAAAAAGAAAGTCTGCAATTTACTTTTACATAGAAGATTTAATTGCGAAAATTTAACCATAATTATTTGTTTACCTCTTACGGAACTGTGGGTTTAATTTCACCAAAGCGAAACAACAGAGACCTACACACTATGTATGTCTGTGTTATTTTAAGTTTAACTGAACAGATACTTAAGATTCGAATGAGTGTATTGGTTTAATTTATCCAGTACCAAACTATGTATGTCTTTGTTCACGGTTCAATGTCATAATAATACTCGAAACAGCATGACGATCAGATCGAAATGACATCACTTTCAGTCTCCTCATACAAGGTTCGGAATGGTCGTTATTAACGTGGCACGTGGTGTTTATATTGAAGTCAAGCTTTCAAGAAAGCGGAAAGAGGTTTTATTTCATTAACATTATTTCTACATTTTCAGTTATGCTATTTTGAATGTCGTTTATGTAGATATTCTATTCTTGAAATAGTATATCGATTTTGAGCACTTTCCTTCGCATTTCTAGCTTTAACTAAACTTTTTTATTTTTAATCAATGTTTACAATTTATCCACGTTATATCAAGAACCGACATTCACAGTTTTTTTTTATTGATCCCAATTATAATTAAGTTGTAAACTGTATAGTTGGTTTAACTCTTTTCCACCTGCAGATGCATGTTGACGCCTCTGCAACAGACAGTTTTGGAAAACATTGTGGCATGTGGCTTATAATAAAGAAGTTCTCTTTTTATCGCAATGTTTGCATCGCTTTTCCATTATTGTACTTTCATTTATAGAAACTTCTGATTTTACTTAGATGTTTTCGCTTCATATGTGTTGTATGCGGGCGATGGTTGACAACAAAACGTCCCTTTAGAGGCTCCAATAATGCTTTTCCCAACTAGCTGGTGAACAATGGAGATAATGTCCAGATTGTGCAGAGGCAAATATTGGCTCGATCATCGCTTTTATATAAGTGAAAAGGGTCGGTTTACAATTACAATCCTTAAAAACTAATATGGTCTTTCATTGTAAAAATTTCACATAACAAACACATGTAGATATCATATGCTTAATCTGTTCACTCCTGTAGATGCATTTCAACGAATCTGCAGCTTACGCAGTTGAACAAAAAAGTGACAAAAGGGGAAAATGCTCATATATTAAATGATCAATTTCTCCCTTTGCCACAATGATTTCATCTCATTTCATTATGCATGCATTCTTTCATATTGTTAACTATATGTTTTCGCTGTTTTTCGTAGGTATGCTGCTAATTGACAAACTAATAAGACTTACTACATTCATTTCTTCAAAGAAATCACGCGACATCGTCGAACCGAAGTCCTGGTATCCATGAAACTTCTCTATTTCTAGAAATGCCTTTTTGTGAAAAGAGAGTGACCGCTTGACCCTCTCGACATCTTTCATTAGTTTAGTCATAGCCGTGACATCATCCTCAACATACGTTTGGTATTTCCTAGTGTACTCTTTCAGAAAGTATTGTGCCATCTTTTTGTTAATTGCGTTACCGGATACGGCAACAGTGCCCTTAGAAGCAACTGTTTCAACAAATCCCTCAGCTATTACTGCGATTGACACATCCAGATGACTGGCACCTGTGAAGTTTGAAATCGATGTGTTGGTTTGATTTAAACCGCTGTCAACATGTTTTAAGTTTTATTTCGGCGTTTCCTGGGTAAGATACCAGTACTACAGTTCCGTTTAAACTGACGTCAACAAGTCAGTCATAATGCTAAATCCCATTTTTAAAAGAATTTGGTTTGACCAGCAAATATTGAAATAAACTAAAATTATTTTGGCAACACGAGAAATTGCTAATCTTGAGTAATATTCTTGTTTGCTGCAATTTTGCAAGTGTTTGCCATATCTGCTCTAAACTGCGTCTCTAAGGGGAAATTAATATGGTTGGAGTCATATAAATGTTGACAGGTAATAACTCAAAAGCAGATAATATTGGTATTGTTATTAAAACGACAAAAAAAACCTATCCCAAAACCAGATAGTGTTATTATTAAAATGGTAAGGAACTTACTTCATTAGCAGATAATGTTGCTATTGAAATGGTAAAGAAGTTACCTCATACACCGATATTGTTGTTATTAAAATTGTAAGGAACATATTTCTTAAGGAGATAGTATTGTTATTAGAATAGTAAGGAACCTACCTCAAAACCAGATAGTTTATTTAAATTGGCGAGGAATCTAAATCCAAATCAGAAAACATTGTTGTTACGGAACCTACCTCATAAGCAGATATTGTTGTTATCAACATGGAAAAAACAAATACCTATTAAACTGGTAAGTAACCTACCAAAGTTAATAACTATTTTTTCAAATCGTCTTTCTAGATCGTCATATCTTTCTTTAGTAAATAGTGTTGTTCTTGAAATGGTAAGGAACATACCTCATATGTTAAAGTGGCAAATAACCTGCTAAAGTCAATCACCATTTTTTTTTAATCGTCTTTCGACATATCTATTTTTGCCAATACTAGACTGTAGTATACAGCAATATCAGTTCTGTAAAAGCAAAGCGGTTATAATACGGGAAAGTGGTTCTTATATGGCGTCATAAGCAGATATTGTTGCTATTATGCGTGTAAGGACCATACCTCTGAAGTAGGTAGTGTTGTTACTAAAATGGTAAAACACCTACCTTAAAAGCTAATAGTGCTGTTATTAAAATGGTAACGAACATACCTCAATAGCAGATAGTGTTGTTATTAAAATGACAAGGATACTACCTCAAAACCAAATAGTGCTGTAATTAAATTGGTAAGTAACCTACCAAAGTCAATCACTATTATTTTCAAATCGTCTTTCAATTTCGTCCTATCTGTATTTGCCAGTGCTACACTGTAGAATACAGCAACAGCAGTTCTGTAAAAAGCAAAACGGATATTATACGAGAAAAGAGGTCTTACAAAGTGTCATATTTCTCGTGGAATTAACACTTTAATTCTATTTAGAACCCTAATCGACGTTGGTCACTGTTTGTAATGCAAAAAGACCTGATTGGCAGCTATCAGGTGACATTATATATTTTGGAATGTTAAGGTTTGAATGTGTTTTGCCTCATTACCCATACAGCAGTTGTGGTTCAATATTTACATTTCACAGTACACGAAACCGACTATAAAGTGTTCACTATTGGCAATTTATGTTGCTTTTAACAATGTTTCAGTCACGGTGTTTCCTAGGTAAGCTACCAATTACTGTGGTCCATTTATCAAGACACAAGCGAGTCGCTCGTAATACTAACTCCACAATTCTGATTACCATGGAGTGGAGCGAAGAAATACTTCAATTTAAAGTATTCGGTATGATCCGGTCGTGGATCGAACCCATACTATCTCAAATCCAGGGGCTGTTTGTAAACTCTGTAAAACTGAACCACCCAATGAAGCATACACTAATCAAAGCTACAATGGTCGTACTCGGCTACATGGTCGGTAAAAGGTGTCGAGAAGAATATGCTTCTTAATACATGTGACTGTTGTGTGAGAAATGTGTGCTTCGAACGTGGTTAACTACTTTTGTTGCAAGGGGAGAGACATGTCTTGTAAATTTGGTTGGAAATTATTTTATCATAACGTGGAATATACAGATTTACATAACACAATTTCAAGGTTTATTTATTATCAGACCAGTGTTTTACTGACACAGCTGCGTGCTGCAAACATGTAATATGAAGGATATTGATGCAGGTCGTGTAACTGTTTTAATTAACAACCACGTACATGTATAGGTAATTGTGGTAGATAAATCTAAATACACCAGTGGTCTACACAAGTCACGATTTACAACATAAAATGGCCCCTTTTGGTGATACTTGTACATGTCAAATTAAATAATCTCATCAAAATCAGACCAAAATACAACGATGTATATGAATGAATATTGCATCTGACTACAACGCATACATGGTTCCCTCGAATTGACCCCAAACACTTAAATACTCATAAGCACATTTTGTAAAATGAAATCGCAAGATGCAAGCAACGCTTCATTCTATACAATAGGACTACTCGACAACCACCGCTTCTTTATCTCGTTTATTTAAATGGGTTATCTTACCCGCTTCATACCGAACGATTTAGTAAATGACAATTTGATTGGATGACAACATGTCCGACATGAACCGACATGTATGGGTAGTCATCAACATCCCATCGGTATACGAGCGAACGAATTTCAGGTCTTGTTTTAATATAATTGAACAAACCATCAACTTACGGCGCGTTGAGGGTTTTGACGACATCAAGTCCGGCTAGTTTCCCCGCATTCTTAACTGCCCTTCGTTGGTGGTCATTAAAGTAAACTGGAACAGTCAGAACAGCTTTGTTGATGTCTTGATGAAGGAAATCTTCAGCTATCGCCTTTTGATAAGCAAGAAACACACCAAATATTTCCTCTGGATAATATTTCGTTGACGTATTGACTTGAAATGCCGGTTTACCGTTGTTATCTACAATGGTATTACCTATAAATTTCGATGTAGATTGTTCGCGAACATTCGAGTCATCCCATGCTCTTCCTATGAATGCGCTTGTACAGTCAAATGTCTCGTGACTGTTTGACCCTTTCTTAGCTTGAGCATCATCGCCAATGTATACCCTACAGTCATCATGGAATGTGATCACTGTGGGTGTCTTTTCTCTACCGTACGAGTTGGAAAAAAATGATACCTCTAAACCAGTCCATACCCCGGCACTGAAATATATTTAGATTACGAGTGACGCTCTGTGATTAAAAACCGGAATACATATGCGACAAGAGTATCTCCAAATCATCCGCGCAGTCTAATCTGACTCTGCACTGTTCGCCAATCATAAAAGGTTTAAGAACTCTTCTGTAAAACAATATCAAGTTTGATACTTTAGCATGGAAGCGTAGACATGTCTTTATCCACAAATGTAATAATTATGTTATGGTTCTCGCAGGGCAAATGCTATCTAATGCTAGTGTATGTGAAAGTTATTCAAATATGTCTTTATATAGAATCGTATTGACAAATGTATCTATGATTTGATTCCATTTTTTTCAAAAAAACACCTCGTTATTCCGGGCTAATACTGCGGGTTTTTATTTTCAATACTTTGCCATGAAATTCAATTTCATTCAAAGGGCCCGTCACACTTATATTCAGAATCAGCAGGAATTAGGCAGAACCAGCCATATTTATACTTAAAATTCACTTCGAACCCACCTCGAATATTGCACATTTCGGGTGTCTTAGCTCTTGAATGCAGCTCGAATGTAGTTGGAACATAGTATGAATATTTAGAATGCTGTTAGAATCCAGACAAAATATTTAGAATGCACTTCAATTGCCGTTTTGGAATGTTGCCCGAATACCGCTTAAAGGCATGCGACTCCTAAATTCTTTATATTCAGGGTTACCGTTTGGGTTCTCCTTCGAATGCAATCAAATGTTTCGAATGTTGTCAGATTGCCGTAAGACTATTTAGAATGTAGTCAGAACGCAGTTAAAATAAACTTCAAATGCTATTCGATATTTCTACACAACGAATGCATCTCAAAAGTTTTTTAGCATGAGCAAAACATTCGGACTGTCCACAATAATGGACCAGATTATTTGGAATGCACTCAGAATGCAGGCATAATTTTTAGAATACACCATCGTTAATTAGAGGATGTCAGACTGGCTACTTTGTAATATTTGGCACATGCTTTCTTTACCTTGCGTGCAATTCATATATACATATGAAAAACAGTCTGTTACAGAGGCAACTTTACCTCAATGATTAGAGCCTAACGCCATTTTTAAAAAGAATCAGTCAAAACACAGCGGCCAGTTCACCTACCCTTGTATTTCCTGGCTTTCTCACACTAGTACTACAAGCAACAGTCTTTACAAGCAACTTGCTGCTTACTTCCCACATAGACACGTACGCATTGATGGAAGACGAATGACGCGTATTACAATATAGGGATCATACACTTTTTCGCTATTATTGCATAGAATAAGAGCATACCTCAAATATATAGTCCGCTGTATCGTTCAGATGTACGATAACCGCTGATGAACATGACCCGATAACGATTGACACATTCGACGTTATAAAATAAACAATTTATGTTTTACATATCCACGAACCGGTCCTACATCACGGTTGCCATCGCTGACTCGACACCGGTCGAATTAAATAAATGGTTTTGGATTATATTATGCTCTTTAGCTGTGAGTCTATTGCATGTTACCGATTATCGAGTTAAAAATAGAGAATATTATGTCCCTGACGTAAGATATGAACTTTATCTGACGAGGTTGGGACAATTATCCTTTCTCACAGCCGAGTCTGAAAAAGTTGATGTCGAAAATCAGGGACGTAATATTCTATTTATCTTGCATGTAAAATTATGTTTCCAGGTAAATCTACACTCATTCTTACCAGTTTTAAGAAATAGCATTCACAATAACAAAAGCCCATTCATAAATGTCGTCACCTAAAATAGAATGACCACGCGCATGCACAAATATGCGCCGAATTACATTGTGTACACACGTCATATGGATTACAAAATTATTTCTATCACACTGTGATTTATACCATCATGTTTAAACAAATACTTGACATAAATCGCCGACTTTCGGCGAGTAGCCGGGAGATGCAGCGTCCATGTTTTGTTTACTAATGATGCCCGGGTATGCATATGTAAAACATCTAACCGGTCTGAAACGGCACGTGCGCGCGAGAATCGCATTGCTTATACACGTTTTCTCGCCGTTTATGCTCGGGTTTTGCAATGTTTCTGTATCCCTTAAGCGGGCGTAAAACATAGATTGTATGCAATAATTACTTTTGTCAAACGTCGGAAAGAATGTTGGTCGAGCGTGGGTACGAACTAAGAAACCCTGGATTGACAGCTCACGTCGATACCGACAGCAATGCCAGGGCTCGGCTAATCTG
Organism: Serripes groenlandicus; assembly: GCA_031761405.1. NCBI lineage: Eukaryota > Metazoa > Mollusca > Bivalvia > Cardiida > Cardiidae > Serripes > Serripes groenlandicus. The sequence continues at coordinate 29,257,551 of JASEVX010000010.1, forward strand.
TATGAGGGTTTAACAATGCATTATTCTACAATTTTGAAGTAGTATTACTGCAATTAGACTAATTAGTTCCCTCTTTTCTGTCGACATGTGACATTTTGCATGCATCCATTGGTGCTTAGAAGCTCAAGGGCATGATTTAAATATGTTTATAATAGCGGCTTAAATTAAAACACCAGCCAACATATAAATACTTGCATCTATTTTGTGTATCATAATACAGAAACATTACTATGAATACAAAAGTGTATAAACAAGGACAATAACGTAGACAAACCATAATCCGCCAACGGGGGAAGGTGTGCAATTTTCGTAAACAAAACTAGCAGTAAGTGAGGTCAAAGGTCAGTGTCAAGGTATTAGTGGTGATGTTTTGGTTCTTAATCTTCTGAATATGCATAATACGTGGGCAGGAACTATGGCAAAGACATGCTTTTTCTTTAAATAATGTCAACAGTCAAGGTTATGGTCACAGCAATTATATTTGGTACAGGATACACCCTATGCGGAAGATGCATCATCGTACACATTTTGAGAACTGTATCCGCAATAGCATAGTAAGCTATATTATAATGGACATCAATGTCAAGGTCACAGTGACCTAGATGTCGAATGCAATACTTTATCTGTTCAAGATTCATCTTTATACCGCATTTGGTAAATTTATGTGCGAAAGCATAGGCAATGGTCACACGTTTTTCTATTAAAGTGGTATCAAGGTCAAAATTAAAGTGATATATTGGTCGTCAAAGACACAACGTCTTCCCAAGATTCACCCTCATACCGAACTCTAAGCGTTTAGCTACAATGGCCCGGGAATACATTTTCTTTTAACTGAATTAAATGTCAAAGTCAATGTCATAGTGACCTAAATGTTTGCATATGCATCAACATGTTTTTACCTTAATTAAAAATGTATCGGACACTGTTGGTTTGTAGGGCCTTTTGGTGCAGGGCTGTGTGGTGAGAGGAGGAATGACAGACGTAGGGACACACGGACGATATTCCGGTGGGGAACTAATAAACGTGTAATGGTATTTTGCAATTCCAAGAGCATGTGGTGTAACAAACAAGTGAAAATGTACATCACCTCATATATGAAGACCCCAAATCAATTCCTATGATAGGGTCGACAATCCCTGTATACACAGAGCTCGTTGTATAAACACTCGGTGTGAAAATACCCGGACGTTGTACGTAGAAGAATGTAACAGCTGCCGCAACAACAACAGCGAGTTTCATATATATATCTTGATGATCCATCTGGAACGGTGTAAATTGTGTCCCTTAGTTCACAGGTTGTTGTTTAGTCTTTCAAATTAATATCGATCTATTCAATCTTTCTTTTCACTGCGAAATATGAAACAGAAACATAGTCGGATTTAAACATGATTTCTTCCTTTGTTGGAATGATCATTTATTCATCACGTCTCCAAACCTTTACGGAATTGTATTTTATTGTACTTCTACTATCACTACTTCTACTACTACTTCTACTACTTCTACTTCTACTACTACAACTACTACTACTACTACTTATACTTATACTACTCCTACTACTACTACTACTTCTACTATCACTACTACTACCAATAACATTTCTATTAATAATAATAATAATTATAACAATAATATTTTTTATAAATGATGATAATAATCAAAATAACCAATATTTAAGATAGAGTCTGGCAAAACACCCAATGCTTTATGGAAAAGCCACTCTATTAATAAACGTTACTGTTCATTTTCCGTACACACGGCTATTCCCACTTTTTATTCGAGGCTAACACAAAGAAGGTTGAAATAAATGCACGAAATTAGCTGAGATGATCCGATTGTAAAAAGAGTTCTTTCCCATTCAGTGTCATTCAAATCAAAGTCGACCGTCCCAACTATTTGGGACGAATTGCAAAATCTTTCACATATTTATCATTTATGCACAAACAACGCCTGAAGTCAAAATTGTCTTTTTTCATATCTCCATATGAGTCGTTCCACGAGAAAACCAACAATTATATCGACCCAGATCAGCCTACGCAGTCCGCGTTGGCTATTCCGAGCCGACACAATTCAAACCCGATACATATATCGATATTTACTGCTTTTATTCAAAATCTATTATTTCAGTAGGGTCACTTTAACCATTTTTAATTGACTTTTGTAAGACAGAAAGCAATAATCCTATGCATGAACAATTTCGAAAATCCTAGATTGAAATTCATGTTTATTTAGTAACATTATATGCATATGGGTTTGTTTATTACAAGTTTAAATGTGGATTGATTGATTGTAGTTTAACGCCGCTTTCAACAATTGCTTAGTTATATCAGAGCGTTTCCTGGGTAAGTTACCAGTACTACTGGTCCATTTATCCTGACACCAGCCACTCAGACGTTATGCTAACCCCGCAACCCTGAGCGTCAAGGTGTGAAGCCACTACTACCATTTTTAAATTCATTAGTATGACCCGATCGGGGATCGAACACGCGACCTCTCGCACCCGAGGCGGACGCTCTACTAATACACCACCAAGGCGGTATGTTTAAATGTGGAACATCATCGGGTGTTCCAATAATGTACACGTTGTGTTGAATCCTTTTTCACAATGTTCGTGGAAAACGTGTTACTGAAAAAAGAACATCGCAATGTTCATACTATCTTGTACTAATGGCTGCCAAATTGCTCATAGGAAAGTTGTACTACATTGCATATTTCACTGAAAGGCGTTGGTTATACTTCAAGTGCCTGATTTTTCAGTTTGGAAAAAAACGTTCCTAAAGTTAGAACATCGTAGGATTCTACAAATAGAACAGATAAATGGAAAATATTATGTCCCTGAATTCAGATATGAACTTTATCTGACGAGGTTGGGAGAAATGATCATTGTCGAGCCTTTGGAGAGACAATTATCCTTTCTCCCAGTCGAGTCAGAAACAGTTTATGTCGAAAGTCAGGGACGTAATACTCTATTTATCTTGTGGAAAAGCAGCCAGTTGCTTGGGAAGATTGTTGTGCGGAGTACTGGTGTGAGAAAACCAGGAATGCATGAGTAGGTGAACTGGCCGCCGTGATATGACTGAGAAATTGGTAAAAACGGCGTTAAACCCCATTCAATCAATCAATCAACTCTATTTATCTGTTCTATTTTTAGAAACTTACGATGTTCTAACTGTTTTCAGGTAAATCTGCATTCATTTTAACTAGTTTTAAGAAATAAAATACAAAATTACAAATGCACATATAAATGACTCCACCTAAAATAGAATGACGTCACGCGCGTGAATAAATACGCGCCAAATTACATTGTCTACACACGACATACGGAAGCTAAAGAGTTCCGACTTTAACTCCATATTTCTCGATTATTACTAATTGTATTTGGAAAAGGGTTTAAATACCCTTGCATTATGTGTTAGTTAAAGAAAAGTTTTTATTATATATGTGCTGAAGGGAACTTTTAACATGACTATTGAATTCCAAAGATCAAGATCAACTTACACAAACCTACATATCAGTCCAAACTGTTTGGTATTAGTTGTCACATTTTCAGCGATATTGCACATTATCAATTATTGTCAATGAAAACTTAAACATTGTAAAAAAAGAGCCTGTTGATATCTTCAATCCTTACCCTCATGAACATCCTGAAAAAAGAAAAAGATACAGAAAATGTAGGTTCATTAATAACATGTAATGAATGGCATGACTATTTTAAATCACTCTTAAACCCTATTGTGATTGATAATAACGTTTTCGAAGATGCCAATTTCTTGGTAAATGTAAATCATGATAATTTTAATTGTGAAGAACTAAATATACCGATTTCGGACTTAGAAATTATGCAATGTATAAATAAGTTACATGCAAACCGGTCACCTGGACCTGACGGTGTATGCTTAGAAATGTATAAACATAGTTTTCATATAATTATATCTTTTTTAAATGAGCTATTTAATGAAATATTTGAAAATGGAGATTTTCCTGAATAATGGAGTCAAAGTATTATTACCCCAATACATAAAAAGGGTTCTAAATCAGACCGTAATAATTACCGTGGTAATTCTTTAATAGATTCATTATGTAAAATATTTGTTAATATACTAATTATTCGTCTTACTAAATGGTGTGATAATTATAATGTTTTGATGAGTCTCAGGCAGGATTTAGAAAAGGCTATTCAACAACAGATAATATTTTCAGTTTAATGGCATTAATTCAAAAGAAAAAGGGTAGGTTCTATTGTATCTATATAGATTTTGCCAAAGCTTTTGATAGTATACAGCATAAAAAACTATGGGATGCATTTTCTAGAAATAACATAAACGGAAACTTTTTAATTATTATTAAATCCATGTACGCAAAACTTAAATCATGTGTTAAAGTTCATGAAAAACTCACAAGTTTTTTTACATGTAATACTGGAACAAGACAGGGCTGTGTCGGTAGTCCGATCATTTTTTCTCTTTTTATAAATGATTTAGTTAATATTCTTCATGAAAAATGTGAAAGAGGTATTTCTGTGTCTAATGACATAGAAGATTTAGTTGCTCTAATGTTTGCTGATGACGTTTCTAGTTTTTCTGAAACTGTCATAAATCTACAACACCAGATTAATTATATTGAGGAATATTGCAAATCTGTAAATATGAAGATTAATTTAAGTAAAACTAAAATAGTTGTTTCAGAAATGGTGGTGTTTTAAAACAAACTAAAAAATGGTTCTTCAAGAATGAACCCATCGAAGTTGTCCCATTTTATAAATATCTAGGTGTATTTTTCACACCGAAGTTAGTATGGTCAAAAACCCAAGAAACGCTTGGGTTTAAAAGCATCAGCTTGTATTTTTAATTTTCAAAGACAATTTGGTCATATTGATCCAATTGATATGTTTAAGATTTTTGATTCTATGGTTAAACCTATTTTAAGTTATGCGTCAGAAATCTGGGGCTACAAATATGTTGATAAAGATGAATCTGTACAAGTTAAATTGTGCAAACAATATTGTAATTTATCACAAAACACTGCTAATTATTTTGCTCTTGGTGAATGTGGGAGACAACCACTTTGTACTATTTACATGACAAACTGTATTAAATACTGGTTAACATTGACACGTATGGGAGATCACAGGTATCCAAAACATTGTTACTTAATGTTAAAACGTCTACAGGAATCTGGTAGGAAAACATGGGCAGGTTGTATTAAAGATATGCTTTTCCGATTTGGTTTTGGATATGTGTGGGTCTCTCATGATGTTGGGGATGACTTAAACTTTATTAATATTTTTAAGCAACGTTTAATTGATTGCTGTTCGCAAAACTGGCATAATGATATTGAAACTTCACAAAAAGCCTTACATTATACGTACTTTAAGACCCTACTTAATGTTGAACGCTATTTAAGCTTAGACTTATCATATAAATATAGGAAAGCTATTTCAAATTTTTGTTACTCATGTCATTGGAATTGATAGACACTTAAGATATTGCTTTTACTACTTAAAGTCAAAAACATATGTAATTGAAGACGAATACCATTTTTTTTCTTTGAATGTCCACTGTATAACAATGTGCGAGATATCTATTTTAAAGATTATCGGTTACAAAACAGTTCTCATAACTTATTGTACTCCCTTATGTCGTCTACAATAACAGATGAAGTTTTGTCAATTGCTAAATATTTATATCATGCAATGAATATAAGAAAACAAGAGCTGAATGTCGTATGATCATTAAATTATTTTGTCTTTAATGTTTAAATACTTCTGCACTTGTTATTTGTAAAACAATATATATTTGTCACTCTATTGTTAAATTGTATCTTTTGTATTTTGTATTTTGGACCAGAGGCCTATATTACTTGAATAAATAAATATAATAATAATATCGACGCTTTTTGACGCCTCTGCAGCAAACGGCTTTTTGAAAACATAGTGACAAAAGAAGAAATTGCTCAAGACCAGCAATTTCTCCTTTTGCCACAATGTTTTACACTTTTAGTCTTTGGTAATCGATTCAATTATAGAGATTTTCTATTTTCTGACAAAATATGTTCAAAGTCGTCTGCTTCATAATTGTCGTATGAGGGAAAGGGCTAATCGATTGAAGATAAAATACCACTGTGACACGATGAGCAAAGCTTTCTATATCATGCAGTTGGCCTCATTTACGCTAATAATATTATTTATCTTTTGGTTACAGTTTTAAAACATGCTACGGTAACCTCATGCATCTAATGAAATTTCGTTGTTGTTTGTTGTCAAGAATGTCCATATCAGTTTAAAGAACATGTGTGGGGCGGGGAGGGGATACATTGGAGGGGGGTTGGCCCCGCTCGTAACGAGAACATGTTCGGAAACAGTAATTTCATTTCACTAACGAAGTTTCGTTTTGTTTGTTGTTCAGAGTATCAGTATCAGTTTATCTATCAAAATATAGGATCTTCCTCCGGTTCGGTAGATCTCGGGTTTGATGCCCGACCGGGGTCAGGGTTGCGGGGTGAGCATTACGACTGACTGGCTGGTGTAAAGATACATGGGCCAGTAGTACTGGTTACTTACCCTTGTAACGCCGTGACATAATAAACAATTGTTGAAAGCGGCGTAAAACACCAAACATGCAATAAATCAATTATAATTCAAAATAAATTTCTTACAGAGTTAGCACCCTCTCGCCAATACTTTAAATCGATATTTGGCCAAGTTTGTAGAATTTGAATCAGCTGTAGCTTAGTCGGTTAACACTTATGCTATCTATCAAAGGGTCGCTAAGTTCGATTCCAAGCACATACATCCCTCGCCGTGAAATGACTGATGTATTATGTAAAACGACTTTAGAAGTTTTGTAACGCTTTTACATTTGAAATGACGAGGTTCGTTGATTGTCCAAGTCAAATTATAAATGAATGTATATACAATTATTTTGATATACGATTTTCCATCATGTTGTCCATATGTTTTCATTGATTGATTATTTGTTGTTTAACGTCGCTTTCAACAGGTGTTCATTTAAATCACGGAATTTCCTAGGTAAGCTACCCGTACTACTGGTGCATTTATAAAAGGTCATGTTAAAGTAATTTTCTAACTAAATTAAAATAGGAAAGAAATTAACGGACACCAACACACCATTGAATGACTAATTATATATATATTAAATCAAAAGTTATCCTGAATAAGTACTTACAGTTAGGGATTCCTTATGTTTTCAAATGCCGCAAATTTCATAAAACATTGTTGGATAAAGAGAAATTATGCACAATGAGTAATTTATTTTTACTTTTTGAAACGTTGTGGGAAAAGCAGAATGATTTTTAAGAACATGATGTGATTTTAGGCAAATATTAATTCACATTTGAACGCGCTCTATTGATAAAAATGTGGCAAATGTAGAATTGTTACATGAAGAGCAAATTCTGCTATTGTTACAATGTTATAACTATACTTTTATATATATATATTTGTTTATATCTCACTCAACTCAAACTCTTAGAGAGAGGTATTATTTAATTTTATCGAGTTATTTCAGACTGTTGAATTGACATATATCATTTGTATTAAACAGGCGGTTTTCTTGAAGTTTCTGTCGAGTTAAATCAACGATTAAATAGAGATCATAAATGGATAAGTCGACAATTGTTGAAGACCGTAATTGTAAGACCGCTGTTTGTCTTAATACACACTTATTATGTGACATATGTGATTTCATATCGGTAAAGTATTTCTTTTAAATTCTAGTATTTCTTTTAAAGAAAGTATTTCTTTTAAATTCTAGTATTTATTATAGCGTTGAATTTCTTAAACTCAGGCCAAGAAACGATCCATCTTCCATTTATGTCAAACCACTGATAGTGATGTATACAATTATACTTAAGTAATTCGTAATTTAAATTGTCTAGTAGAGTTGTCTCTTTTCAGTGTAACTTTTCTTGCGATTACAATGATATTTATTAAAAGCCATTCAAAGATTTTAACCAGTAATTAATTTTCTAATCATTATTGTATATTGGATTATACAAACATTTTATTTTTGTTTGAATGTTATTAAAAAAGAAAACATTGGCTATTGACCGACATTACAGAATGTTATAATTTACACTTCATTTCTATGTCTATTATGAAAAAAAAGTTTTCTATATTTTTTACAAAATTATACTTTGTTTTCAATGCAATCTCTAAATGCATTGTGTGTATGCATTACCCCTTCCTTCTTGACAATTAAAGGAAGGTAATTGCCTCTGCTCTTGCACCGATGTTAGCAATACAACCTGGTTAGTATCAACATGCAGCATACTCGTTCGGTTTCCTTATTATCGACTAAAACGTTTGCATTGACGACTCCATTACACTCTTCAGGAATATCATAACACCCCATTGCGTAGCGCTTTATGGAATTTAACATTATTTAGGTACATACAATCTTTGTTTACTAGTGTACATATCAATTTTTATGTCGAGGTGTAGATAATTTTGATTCTTTGATTCAATTTATGTTTCATTCATTGTATTCTTCTAATGCAGCCGTAATTCCGATATTAAATTGTATACACATATTAACTTAACACGAAGTGCTTGTGTAATTTTATATTATTTTTGTTTTAAGTAATTTTATTTATTCTTTTTATACAATTTCACCTGTTCTGAAACTTCTGCAAAATAAAGAAGTTTTCATTACTTGATTCTTTGTTTCCGTTATTTTCCAACCTATTTGCTCTCGTTTGTTTCTATTCACATATCCTAACCATGATATGTTCATACAGTAGCTTGCATTACTGTCATTACTCTATCTACACCAGGCTGACATCACTCTAAAATCACCTTCCAGTAGTACTTTCAGTACTTTGGTTATTCTTACAAACTACTTAGTAAGTTAAATAACTTAAAATATATTGATTATACTATAAGCGACCAGGTCTGTATCAATATTCTGATACACACAGGGTCTATCATAGACCCTGATAAATACAACCTACACAGATAAATATTCGCACAAACGCAATGAACAAAAATAATAAAATAAAGGTTTAATACAACTTAATAACAAAATGGTAGGCTGGTGTTGACTTCTACACTAATACGTCACAGCAGTGTGTGTCACGTGACAACAGTTTAAAGCCTTATAAAACATAACAATGAAGAGTATATTTTTTTCAATCATGAATGGATTTCTTTTATGCTTATTTTTCAATTCATGTACGAGATGTTGAAACGGTTGCAGTTCCACTTTAACACTTTCCACCTTTTGAGGATTAGGAGGAATTCCACTTGGTTACACAATGAACCGTAACGTGAATGTTTTCAGCTTTATTTTTCTGATAGCTGCAAAAACTTTATTGATGCATTTATCAAATGTTCTTCTAAAGATATATACCACAAAATGCTATCGTCCAAATAAAATGAACAGACACATTCGAATCCATCCAAAGCCAGGTTCATGAGCTCGCAGAACCATGTGGGACTATTTCTATGACCAAACGGAGCTCCCTTAAACTGAAATTGACCTCTTGAGCATGAACATGCAGGGAATTATCTGCATCTGGCATCTTTTCTCCGCAAAGAAAATAGGTTTCAAATCAAACGTACCGATTTATTGCGATCCACCAAATTTCTGAAGAATCTATAAATGTCTATATATAAGGCTTTGATCTTGCATTGAGAAAGCGATAATCTACACATACGCGTTTGGAACCATATAGGTCCTAGAGACAGACCTTGACATAATACCCGAATTCTCCCAGTCTTAGCTGCCTTATCAACCACCACTTGATCATTTGTTGATAATCGATATTGTTTAACCATTATTTATGGTGTATCGCGTCTTTTCAGTAATCAATGACCAGGATTCTAGATACGGAGGTGTACCCTGGTCTTTTCACAAAAGTATACCAAAGCATATGCTGTAGGTACTAAAAGGCATCATCTCAGTGAGGCGATTAGTTTGAGTACCTACAACATCAGGTTTGATAGTCAAAAAAGGATTTTTAATTGTGAAATACTCACCTTATCTGGAGCTCTGAACGACTATTAATCTTTAAGGCAAATCTTTACGGACACATTTTTAGTTTCAACGTCGATTCCAGTTAACGACGCATACTTTTTGTTCGATAAATATACGCCAAAATAGTTCGAGACTTTCATATCTTATATTAAGTTAGGGTCATTGAACTAAATCTGTGAAAAAAAACGTCATAAAATCAAAAGATGACATTAAACAAGATGGTTTCTGACGCATCTGCAGTAGACGACGTTAGAAAACACTTTGGCAAAAGAAGAAATTTCTCATAATGAGCAATTTCTCCTTTTGCCACTATGTTACTATAAAATTCCTCTCTATATTGAATAATGTAAAAGTATAAAACCATATAGATATAAGATTTACAGCATTAAAGTCTTCTCTAGGTTTGTTTCAAATGTTTCTCAAACGAAAATTATATAAAGATTATATTTGTAATAGTTCTACACGGTCTTGTGTTGATTTTTTCGAATTGTTCTCAAATGAAAATTAAGACGCATGTGAATGGAGTTTGATTTGAGTAAAACTCCTCTTTCAATGATTGTTCAGTCATACCACGGCGGCCAGTCCAGTTACCCATGTGTTTCCTGGCTTTATCACACCAGAACTCCACACAGCAGTCTTTCCAAGAACTACTGACTGCTTTCACACATATATCATTAGCCCATTCGAATGACGTTTGTCGCATTGAATTTTGGAGAACGTCAGAAAGAATGTTCGAACTCACAGCCCCTGGATTGACAGCCCATGTCGCTTCCAACTGAGCTACCGGGATCGTTTAGGTTGAATTGACAAAGATTAAGTTAAATATCATGTACACACATCGAATGAATCTAGAAGCCGACTTGATCGGATTAAATAAAAACTTTTAACAAAATACGGTTGTCCCGTTCACATTTCTTAACCCTTTCCCTCATAAAGACACTTTCTAACGCATCTGCATCAGACGGCTTTTTGAAAACATGGTGACAAAAGAAGAAATTGCTCAAAACAAGCAATTTCTCCTTTTGCCACAATGTTTTCCACTTTTAGTCATAGGTTATCCATTAAATTATAGAGATATTTTAATATTTGACAAAATGTGTTCAAAGTCGTCTGCTGCAGAATTGTCGTATGAGGGAAAAGCATGCGACGATAGCTCAGTCGGTAACGACAAGGGTTATCAATCAAGAGTTCGTGAGTTCGAGTCCTGGCTCTGCCACCGATTATTTCCAATTCTTGACAAAAGTACTTTGTAGCATCATTCGACTTCCATCAATATGCAAACTAGTCGATGTATAAAGGTGAGCCAATTGCATGTGAAGGAGTTTGTGAGGATAACGAATGCGGGAGAGCCACATACCACACTTTAATGTGAACTGGCCGCCGTGATATGACTGAAATACCACTATAATGGCGTTTAAGTCCGATCAATAAATTGTATATACCCAGTATCCATATATTTTTGTTTTATAACATACTCTTTTCAACCCCCCTTTTCCAATACATCTGCAGCAGACGACTTTTTAAACAGCCAGGAAAAGTTATGAAAAATCCCAATAGATGTAAGTATAGTTATTGAACAGAGTTGAAAACACTGTGGCAAAAAGAGAAATTGCTCATTATAAAGCAATATTTCCTTTTTCCATAATGTTTTTAAAAGTCTTCAGTAGCGTCAGAAGATGTCTGTATGTGGTAAAGGGTTGATGATGTAGAACGTTTCCTTTGCCGCTAACAGTGTCTTAGTATGCCTCGAACCATAGCAGTTTTCCAATTACCCAAAAAACGCTGATTTATTAGATGATCACGGAATAATTTCTTAATTTGTATTGTTTTATAATATGCATGTTTATGTATAAGTAATACACAATTATATTTATCTGTCTGTCTATCAGATGATAGTTGTCTATACAAATGACCGACAATGGAGGCAAATATTACAAGTAAGAGAGCTATAAACATTTAAATATGTTGTTTAGCAATTTCCTGTCTATAGCAACCACACTTTAATTTCCCAATTACTTATTTTCTGCATAAATGACCTTATAATTAAAGACCATCTGTGAACAAAGAGTAGATTGTGCTCTTCCCATGGCTGGTCTTTACACAGGTTTGACTGTATATGTATACGTAATAAGCTATGTATATGTGTCTGTCTGTCTGTCTCATGATAGTTGCATATTCAAAGGGCCGAGAATGGAGGCAAATATTACAGGTAAAAGAACTATGTATTCATGTTTCATTCAAGTCTGTAGGTGCTTGACACGATGTCCGGCCAAAAGCCCAATCTGTTATGTTAGCTATTTGTTTTCTGTATCGTTCTTGCTTTTTCATTCGTTCGCACAAGACACACAGGGCTCGTTGATAAACCGTTTTATGAGGCACCGAGTAAAACTGACTTTTCCTTTTCAATAACTCGGTATATAATGTTTCTGAAGTTGAGACATTTTTCAGATAGATTGCCAATTCCTTAATTGATTTAAAGTCGTTCGTTGAAATGTAGGTGTTATCTGGAAGTATGTTTTTTCTATCATTGTTACGCCCACCTCGGACAACCATGATGCTGTCATAATTAAAATTACGAAATAGTTTTTCAGTGAAGTACTCGTTACAAATGGTGTTCTCGAATGCAAAATAGAATTTATAATCGTTGATAATATCGAAGCAGTTATCATGTTTATACCTCCTACCACATTTCCATGGTTTTCCACAGGCACCGAACGAATCTAATTCTAAATATTTTTCTAAACTCATTACAAATTCTTTTCTCTTTGCAAGTGTTGAGCAGTGTGAATGCACAATCAATGCCGTTTTATTTTTCAGGTTGAACACGTTTTTGAAGTCCCTTGTCACCTCGTAAGGATGTTTTCTTATCTCCCCATATGGTAAATAGATGTCAGTATTGGATTTGTCATATGTCATCGTCCAGTTAAAGCTCGAAACCCACTCATGTCTAGTCCAATGACCCCCTGATTTCATAAAAATCGCCGGAGCTTCATGAGCAGCAAAGATCCACACCTGACCAGGTTTCCGACGAAAGAAGTCCTGTGGCTTTACCTTGCGACCATCGAATATCACAGCATCACTTGAACTCACGTTTAGACTTCCAAATCCCATCCGACAGTTGGAGAAACGACATGGCTTGAACCCACAATTGAAAGCTTCCGTCTGTCTTCTTAGGTTCGCTGGAGTATTGTACCACGTGATTTGATAGACGTGGTTTCCGGTCTGAAAGTTTTAGGAAGCATAAATCAAGACTTACATGCGCCAAGCATTTTGAAAACACACTAATGCTTAGGTTAGATAATATATTCTATTTTTCAAAGTATGACCATTGCTGATTAGCCTAGCCATAGTTTATAGTCAATCAAAACTTATATGAACCACAAATCAGGACCCACGTGCACCAACCATTTTAAATACCCAATAATGCTCAGGGTAGAAATTAAATTCTACTTTTCAAGTATCACGACTGCTGATTGGCTTAACCAACGAACACAAGTTAGAAAAAGTTGGTTAATACAGACAGAAAAGTTTCATAACAGACTAGGGTCCGAAACTTTAAAACTCTGAAACGTTCTCAGAAATGAAATTCATGCTCCAAATAAGGCTTCTGATTGAATAATTTCGAGAACGAATTGTCTTCTGACCAATCAGATACTTGAGCACATATTCTGAGCACAAGATCAGCTTAGTTTTGGAGCCTACAGTATTTCTCGTGAATTATCGAGGACGATTCCGGATACTTGAGATCTATACTTTACCATTTCGCACTCATAACAAAACAACCACAGAGGACTTTGAAATTATCTCGATAAAAGTGAGCATCTATATGAATGGAAGTATCTTTACTGAAAACATTATGTTAAGAAGTGTAAATGCTCATTATAAGTTTCTTCTTTTGCCACAATGTATTCAGATGACGTTTGCTGCTGATTCGTTAACTCGTCAGTAAATGGGAAGGATTAAATTGTTTGCATAATGTTTTAATAGTCGTCTATGGAAAATGAATTACTTCTCTTTCACCTTAATCGGACGGCCCTGATGATGACATTCGAAACGTCTCGCATGGTCTACTTCCGGACCACCAGGAACATGTACATGTAAACTGGTTTCTCGTTGAACACATATTAACAACGGGTAGAGACTAATCTCTGCCTGGTTTTTATTGAACGTGCTGCATGCAGTCAAATATAACATTATAGATAACGATTTGCGTTATTTCAAACTGTAACAAATGTCAAAGTACCGATGATTTGGATTTTTCGTCGCAAACAAAATAGTATGTTTAGAAAAACTAGAACTGGATTAAACCTGATATGTAAGCATTACCTGCGGTCGCTTCTGGTTGCTTATGTTATTTTTTTCTTCCTCTTTTGATATAAAAATGGAGCTGAATGAGTAGCTAAACCAGACATACGCAGCCAAAATAAGTAAGCCTATCGGCACCAGAAAGTGAAGAAATTCTGTAGATAGAAAACATGCATTAACATTTTAAAAATATGTTAATGTCTAATAAATATAAGTACGTACGTAAAACGTATATTGAAGTGACATATTTGCAACAAAATCAAATACATATAACAAAAAATAATGATGTAAAAGAACCCCGGCCCTACAGTAAAGTGAAGCTTGTTAATTATACATGTTTGTCCTGATTACTTGTTTACTCTCCGAGTATCATCTTTTTGCAAGGAAGCGGCTAACCAACAGGCCATAACAGAACAGGCACTTGGGATTTGAACCTTCACCCCCCCCCCCCCCCCCCCCCCCCCCCCACACACACTTTCGAAGTGGATGCCCTAATCACTAGGCTAGCTATCGGATGCGGTATGCCACTGTTAAGAACAAAATATCTACTCTGTTCACAGTTAGTACATTTCATTGTTCCAATGGTGGAGTATACTTTATTTCTGTATTTAATAAAAACATACATTAATGTTTGAGATACTTGTGTATTCATTAACTAAATATGGCATATTTTTTACCGAGTGTGTCGAACGAACACACTACCACACTTACAAATACAAAGCAATGTGCAACTCCCAACTTCTATGAAGATCGGGGCATAAAATCACAGACAGAGAGAACAATAACTATAAATAATATATACAAAATGTTTGAAAAAAAAACAAAAACTATCTTGTCTCTCGCCTTTTTTTTACAATAATACATCGTGTGTACACAGGTCGGATTAAGTTTCGCCAATGATTCAGTTAAGTTTATTCATAAAGTTTCGACTCCGACCCATAATAAACCGCCTAAAGATTTATAACAATAACCCGTTCCCACATATAGACATAGTTTGACGCCTCTTTTGACGCCTCTGCTGAAGTCGGCTTTGGTAAACACTGTGACAAAAAAAGGAAATTGCCCAAAACGAGCAATTTCTCCTTCACCACAATGTTTTCAACTCTTTTAAATAATAAAACCCTTTCATATTTTTGTTTATATATTTTTGATGTCGTCTGCTGCAGATTTGTTGTATGTGGGAAATGATTAAGCCCAGCCCTTTCCCACAGTCAGCAAATCTGCAGCAGACGTTTTTGAAAACATATAGGCAAAATACATAGAAAATATCTATATATAATAGTGTAATTATCGAATAGGGGGCGAAAACCATGTGGCAAATGGACACATTGCTTATCATGATCATTTTCACCTTATGCCAAAATATTTTCAAATGTCGTGTGCTGCAAAGGCGTTAGAAAGCGTATGCATGTGGAAAGGGTTGAGAGAGGATTTATATCATGATATTTTATTAAAAACATTATATATCGCAAACAATGAGTTACATAAAATATAATTATTTTTATCTAAATGATAATCTTCCGATGAAATTTGGATTATATCCCCGGTGTTTCCTTAAAATTACCAACATATTGACCCCTTCCCACTAGCAGACACAATTTGACGCATGTGAAGCAGACGACATGGTGACAATAACAGATATTGCTCAACTCTATTTAATTGTAAGATATGCATTTTTAGAATCGCCATATTTTGCTTTGATGTGTTTTCTTGTTTTTATGAAAGTCGTCTGCTTATATATTTCTTTATTTCCTCCTTAAAAGTGAGAATTGTAAGTAAGAGGCATATGCATCCAGATGAATTTGGCACAGTTTACATAAACGATGCTGGGATTTCATGAGCTGCAAAGATCCACACTTGGCCGTCCGACAAAGGAAATCCTATCGCTTTACAAAGCAAACATCGAATATCACAGCATTACTTGTACTCACGTTTAGACTTATGAATCGCATTCGACAGTTGGCGAAACGACATGACTTGAACCCACAATTGAAAGCTTCCGTCTGTCTTCTTAGGTTCGCTGGAGTATTGTACCACGTGATTTGATAGACGTGGTTTCCGGTCTGAAAGTTTTAGGAAGCATAAATCAAGACTTACGTGCGCCAAGCAATTTGAAAACACACTAATGCTTAGGTTAGATAATATATTCTATTTGTCAAAGTATGACCATTGCTGATTGGCCTGATTGAAAGCTTCCGTCTGTCTGATAATTTCCAACGTTGGAGTGAACCACGTGGGTTGATAGACGTGGTTTCTTGTCTGAAAGTTTAAAGAATCAAAAATCAAGAGTTACGTGCGGTAACCATTTTGAAAACACACTAATGCTTAGGTTAGAAGATATATTCTACTTTTCAAAGTATGCACATTACTGATTGGCCTAGCCATAGTGTATAGTTAATCACATCTTATAGGAACCACACATAAAGACCCACGTGCGCCAACCATTTTGAATACACACTTATGCTCAGGGTAGAAATGATATTCCACTTTTCAAAGTATCACGACTGCTGATTGGCTTAACCAAAGTGTATAACGAATCACAAATTGTGATAAATATGAAACTATTGTTATTAGGGAATTTAAATTACGAACACTTCTTAGAACAAAAGTTGGTTAATACAGGCACAACGGTTTCATTAGAGAGTAGGGTCCGAAACTATGAAACTCTGAAAACATTCTCCGAAATGAAATCCATGCTCCAAATAAGGCTTCTGATAGGCCAACTTCGAGAACGAATTGTCTTCTGACCAATCAGATACGTGAGCACAAATTCTGAGCACAAATTAAGTTTAGTTTTGGAGCCTGTAGTATGTCTGATGCATTAACGAGGACGGTTCCGGATACTTGCTATCTATACTTTAGCTTTTCGCACACGCAGCACAACAACAGCAGACGACTTTGAAAACATCTAGATAAAAAGTGAGCATCTATATGAATGGAAGTATTTTTACTGAAAACATTATGTTAAGCAGAGAAATTGCTCATTATCAGTTTCTCCTTTTGCCAGAATGTATCAGATGGGGTTTGCTGCAGATACGTAAACTCGTCAGTACATGGGAAGGGTTAAAATGTTCGCAAGTGAAGAGAGATCATGTTTCTGTTACGACATAACATATTTTGACACTCGAAGAATAGTCTGCTTAAAATATAAAACGACGGAAATGCTAGCTTCATGAGTGTTGATTCTGTGTAAAGATGGCTGCTACACTACAGTCTATGGACAAAAGGAAGTAATTTGGATAGACTTGGCGATCAGGCCATTTTGTTGAGGGTAATACGATTTTGTTGAGAGTTGTAAAACCTCATACTGATACATTATCATAATATTGTTTGTTTTTAGCTATAATTATACATTAAGAGCAACTTTCAGACCATATCTTATTTTCTGTATTTTAAAGAATCTTTCAGTGCGGGATAAGGGTGACCTTTAATCTGATCCCATGAAACAAACAATTGTCGATCAGTGTGTAAGTTTTCTTTGCTTATTTGTTTGTAGTAAGAATTACTTAAGATTGATACAGGTGTCTGTATTTTTGAATCTTTTCAGACCACAACCCATTATGTTTTGAATGGTCGTCTATGGGAAATGAATTTCTTCCCTTTCACCTTAATCGGACAGCCCTGATGAAGACTGCCGAAGCGTCTCGCATAGTTTACCTTCGGACCATCAGGAAGATATACATGTAAACTGGTTTATCGTTGAACACATATATGACAACGGGTAGAGGCTGATCTCTCCCTGGTTTTGATTGACGGGCTGCAGCCAATCAAATATAACATTAAAGATAGCGATTTGCGTTATTTCAAACTGTAACAAATGTCAAAATACCGATGATTTGGAATTTTCGTTGCAAACAAGCTAGTTTAAGTAAAAAAAAGCATGTTTTCGTGTATTAGTTGCGCTTTTAATTGAGGTATGCTAGCCGTTTTACACACAATATATAAAACGTCTCGTATGAAGTCTAGGAGAATCCAACGGTCAGATAACTTCCCGTTTTGATTAGCCTGTGCCGATCATAGCGTTATTTCAGGGGAGGTAACCAATCTAGAGCATGTGAAGCCGCACGCATTATTTACCTCCGGGCAGCCACGTAAATGTCGAAAGCAGTACATATGAGAGATTCATATAAGCTTTAAGCTTGTTTCTAAATCCTCTCATTTGAATTATATTGTATAATGTAATTGATAAAAAAAAAATGAATATTGTTTACACCAAATCAATATAAACTGACGTGTTACCTCTTTCGCTGCAAAATGCAATTAAAGGCTTTTGAAAACAATGCAGATTCGAACGAGATGTCTCTCCTGAAATCTGCATTGTTTGCCACTTAGACATTACCTTTTACCAAATGTCCTATTGCAAGAGATAATGAAGGGTATATAGCTCTCTCCCTCCCCCTAGTACATCTCTTATCATCCAATTAAACCCTACCATTTGGTACTGAAAAGCATCGTTTAATTGAGATGATTATCTTTAGTACCCGAGTGCCTTAAAAGATTTATAAATGACCAGTATGATCGTGCCTTAAAAGACGGTTTTTAAACGACCATAGGATCGTGCATTATAAGACGGTTTATAAGCGACCAATAGGATCGTGCCTTAAAAGACGGTATATAAATAATCGACAGGATCGTACCTTAAAAGTCGGTTTATAAACGACCAATAGGATAGTGCATTAAAATACGGTTTATAAATAACTAGTATGATCGTGCCTTAAAAGACGGTTTATAAATGACCAGTAGGATCGTGCCTTAAAAGACTGTTTATAAATGAACAATGTGATCATACCTTAAAAGACGGTCAATAACTGACCAATAGGATCGTGCTTTCAAAGACGGTGTATAAATGACCAATATAATCGTATCTTAAAAGAAGGTTTATAAACGACCAATAGGATGGTGCCTATAAAGACGGTTTATAAATAACTAGTATGATCGTGCCTTAAAAGACGGTTTATAAATGACCAATATGATCGTTCTTTAAACGACGGTCTATAAACGACCAATAGGATCGAGCCGTAAATGATGGTTTATAAACGCAAGATAGGATCATTCCTTATGAGACGGTTTATAAATGACCAATATGATCATGCATAATAAACCGGTTCATAAATAGGATCGTTAAGCAATACCTGCGATAGTTTCCTGTTGCTTGAGTTACTTTGTTCTCCCTGTTTGAATATAAAAATGGAGCTGTACGGGTAGCTAAACCAGACAATCGCACCACAAATAAGTCGGCCTATCTGCACCAGAAAGTGTAGAAATGCTATAGATAGAAAAAATGCATAAACATTTTAAAGACATATTAATGTCCAATATATAAAAGTACACAAATAAAACGTAAATCAAAATGAAATGTGTGCAATAAAAAAATATATATATAACAAAAAATAGAACAAGACGAAGAAGGTCAATGTTCCCTTTATTTTAAGCAAGAAGGCCAAGATGTGCCTATATTGCTCACTTGACGACCATAGTCTATAATAAAATGTTATCAAGAGCAGAAAGGGACAATTTTGACGTAGGGATTATGCTAAGATCTTGGTGATATTCAACATTTGAAATTTAGTCGTGAAATGACAAGTTTAGTCCTGAAACCATTTGGTTTACAGTTTGCTTAACATTAACTGCAACTATAGTGTGTGATACAATCTAAAGTTTCTTAATTTTTACCAATAAATGATTTTAATTTTGCTCTCACTAGATCAATAAGAAAAAGAAACATAGCTGCTGAAATATTAGCATATATTAATTTAAGGTTTAATGCCTCTAGTTATAAGTTAAGTGTGAAACAAGCTTTGGAAGGAGAAGGGGAAGTATATTCTCCTTCCAGTTCGGCAGAGGTATGATAATACAAACGGGAGTATATAAACAAACAAAAACAAAGTCATTTTAACTAGTTTAAACATATTTATTATCAAAATTGAGCATTTATGAAATTAAATAAAAACATTAACATGTATAGTCAACATATAGCAAGAATATAATGGTCTGAATGAACAAACTGTATGTGGAGGAATGACTTCAGTATAGAAAAACAACATACTTTATAAATAGGCAAAAACATCCCCGAAACTTTTGTTGAGCCTTGATGAATCGGGTCGTCAGAGCCGTAAACCAGACCGTATAAAAAGCGTAGCCTAGGACGTTGGGGAAACGTGAACATTTGTTCTGTGCTTTGATGAATCGGGTCGTCAGGGCCGTAAACCAAGCTATTAATATAACGTAGCCTAGAAATATGTGAAAAAGTTATTAAATACTCATTTAATGTGTCTAAAGTGTTTTTCTTCACAATAATAATATTGGTTGCTCCTTATTCGATTACGCAGCCCCATGGTACAAAATTAAAACCTATTCCACGTGACGTCAATGATGGAAAAGCTCCCCGCGCCAACAGTAAAGTAAATTGCTTGTTTATTATAGTGTCAACTTTATTGAAAGGGCTAACCATTTCCAACTTATTATACATCTTTGTCCTGATTACTTGTTTACGTCCGGAGTCTCATCTTTTTGACAGGCAGCGACTAACCAACAGGCCATATCAGAACAGACACTTGGGATTTGAACCTTCGTCCTCCCGCTCCCGAAGCGGATGCTCTAACCACTAGGCTATCGGGTGAGGTATGCCACTGTTAAGAGCAAAATATCTACTCTATTCACAGTTAGTACATTTCACTGTTCCAACGGTGGTTTGTTGAGTATACTTTATATCTTCTTTACATAAATATAGATATCACACAATGTTAAAACGTATCCAACCGATTTTCTTTTTAAAATTGAAAAGACCTTTCGGAAAAGAAAATTGATTGATTGGTGTTTTACGCCCTTTTTAACAACGTTTAAGTTATATCACGGTGGTTCCTGGATAAGTTACGAGTACTACTTGTCCTTTTATTCTGACACAAGTCAGTCAGTCGTTATGCTAACCTCACAACCCTGAGCACCAAAAAGGGCAGCCATTACTACCAGTATTAAAGTCTTTGGTATGACCCGGCCGGGGATCGAACGCGCCACTTCCCGCACCTGAGGAAGATGCTCTACGACTGCTACACCGAGGCAGTCAAAGAAAGAAAACTGAAAAAAACAAAACAATTCTGCTGTATTTAAAAAACAACATACATAAAAGTTTGATATATATAAGATCTGACATGAGTTGTCATTTCATATAAAGTTTTATGAAACGAGTTCAAGAAATTTGTTATTAAGCGAGCCTCTGGCGATAATCTTTTTAACTTTCGCTGTCAGAAAATAGTCCCCACATGTAATACTTAAAAAACTGTTAACTTATCACACAACAAATACTTTTATGACCGATAATGGTCCCATTACCTCGTCCATCTATCGTGACGTTTGTATTTACCGGATACAAGTACTCAGCCATTTTGTAAACATTTGCGGATGAATACAAAAAGAGTGATTCGGTAATGTTAAATCACACATGTCACATATAAAGAAATACGTAATGGGTATGTTATAGTGGATACAAGCATTGCCATGTGATAAACATGTGTATGCATTCACTAAACATGGCATATCTTTTACTGAGTGTCTCGAACGAACACATTACCGCAGATATATTGAGATATATGTTAATGCCTAATCATCTTCCATCGAGTAGGTTCTGTGTGTTTTACAAATCGCACCCACTCGAGCAAACTGAGTGGAAGTTCACAAACGTTTAGTAAAAGGACCGTAAAACTATTTAGAAATCCGGCTGGGCCAGTAGATTCTGACTAGAAGAATGTAATATTTTTGTCGCCATGGCAACAAGTTATGCACTGAAGAAGAAGTTTATTTCAAATATAAATTTAAAAGGCCACATGACCCGTGAGAAAAACCAAATACACAAATAAACATTACAAATGACATAGCAAGTGGAGCACAATTACCAATTCACAAGTACATACTTTCGAAAGAGGTAAAATGTCGCGTCATAGACAGAGAATTTGTTGTTCAAATGTAATATCATATCCTAATCACCACAGTATATATACACGATTACCATGCAATACAATTTAATATAAAACATTTTAATACAATATAATATAATACAATATAATATAATATGATATGGCATAATATGACACAACATAACATAAAATTATATGATATATTTTGTCCAATATAGACAAGGGGCGTATTGACACAATATGACTCATTTATTGATATGAATAACTTATGTGTACATGTTTTATTACCATTACAAACCATATCTTTATCGAAAAGCTTTCATTATATATGTACTTAAATTTCTGAGCTTAGAAACATTAGTGCATTCGAAAAGTTGTTTTACTTTATACATGCTAGGATTGGACCAATACTACTTAGAAATATATCTAAATGATAGCTAAATGCGAATTAAAAGGAAAGTTTCGCAAAAACATTTTAACAGTAATAAGATTGTTAAACGTATGTCGCGCTTCGGAACGTACACTGCATAATTATAGATAGATACGCATCAGGGTAATAACATGAACACACATGATTTTCATTATTATCATCAATTTCAATCTTTTAAGTAAGTTACTCCCCTAATAAATAATGGTAGGTTGCATTTATTTGCTTCTCTTTAAAGATTCAAAGTACCTACGATATTGCGATTTATATAGTAAATACATTAACAATACAACAAACGTATACTTGCATTTTTACGAGATAGCGAGAATGATATTTTCAACAATATCGATATGTCTTATCGTGAGAAATGTTCATCAGTAACGCACCATATACAACTTTCGTGAATGCATAAGTAGTGACGTGTTGATACTTATTCATGCGAAGAAAATTACATTTCAGGTATACAACAGTTACACAGAAATATAGATGTTTCAGTATATACGATGGGGGATCCAGAAGTAATAGGAATTTAGTTATAATTTTGACACAAATTTCCTATATATGTATTAACTAATACAAGAATCACTAAAAAAAATTATATTACTTTTGGATTACACCTCGTATATATATGTTATATATATAAACAGATTTCCAAGTATGATTTTCCTGTATCCTGCCCTGTGTTCCATGGTAAAGACAACGTAAACGCGTTTAAGCTATGTCTATGGAACGGTCCGAAACCTACAAAACCAAAACGGACTCTCCATAAGAGAAGATAAAAATCACATTTACATGTACAAATTAATCGGTATTATTCGTGTAATCCCGTCAAACCGGTTGGATGTCGGTATTCCCGAACAGTGTCCGACAAGTCAATCGCTTACTTTGCTATTTGATTATGTCTTCTTTTCTAAAACCAAATACACGCAAATATTTTTGATTTAAATCAATATAAATGTGTCTAGTGACATGGAGTCTATATCACAGTGAAAGGTGCGATATAAATATGAAACTAAAGTATCTTACTAGGTAGATGGGGTGTTGCATTTATTTGAATACATTAGAATATCAATGCATGTCAATGACCCGCTTTATTGAATGAAATGTTTTTGTAGCAATATTACAGTTAAGACATCCTATTTGACGAAGAAGTACATGTACTGCGTAGTTCCAAAATAATCCTCAATGCAGATAACTTTAGTTTCGTTAGGCTAGTTTTCCATTCTGACTTCTGTTACGGCGACTAAAGCGTGATTTGCATGTCTTTCTCTCATCTGTACACAACCCATAATTATTCTCAGGAAATCAATCCTTTGTTTCTATTTACCATTCGTCGGGTGAAATTGGTTATTTCACGATTTCTGAATTATCCGGAGATTCTTCCACATTTAGCGAATGACGACTGCAACTATACTCATACGCTTAAGGAAAGAACTGTCGAATTTAAAATTATCAATTTCATTTCATGTTCAACTTATTATAGAGGACAATGTTTTACAACACTTTAAGTTCATACAGTATGCAGGTATACTAATTAGTTACATCATGCATTTTGCTATAGATGCATCTAGTTGTTGTAATCACGTAATTCATTTAAAGAGAGGGCATTGTTGGAAGCTCATAAAATCTAGACTTTTTACATGAAAATCAAAATCAAAGCTATTAAAAAGACAAGTTGCCAAACCGATCAGTTTCTTTTGACATAATATTTTCAAAACCATTTTTATTGGTGTTATCTTAAATTCTCTGTAGATGTCTTCGGTTAAACTTGTCTGAAAATAGCGTATGATATTTTGGTTTATTTCATATAAGTAGCCTGTATTCAAATGACAAATATACATATACAAGTACATCCAATATAACTGGTAGGCATATGTCGGGTGAAAATTTGATTTACAGTAGGAATAAAGCTGCGAGGAGTGAGCATTGTCGATGAATCAGCATATAAGCAAAGGACATATGTAAATGCCCTCCAAGCAAGCTGCGGAAAGCCAAACGTAACTAGTTTTTGACCCCACATGACCGAGTTTCTCCTAGGCGCTCGGGGTAGCGCGATTAGCATTACGACTGACTGGCTTGTGTCAGGATACATGGACCGGTAGTACTGGTAACTTACCAAGAAAACGCCGTGATATACTGAAAACGTGATGGAGATTAATATTCTGATCATGTTTCAAAAAGATTAAATGGCAAATTTGACCCCAAGTGTGCTCACAGGGTTTTCTAAAATGTGGCATAGTGACCTACCTAGTTTTAGACCCAACATGGTCAAGTTTCGAACCTGTCTGCGATTTGATGTTAATAAATGTTCTGATCTCTGATTACTAAAGTTTGGATAAACAGGAGGAACATGATGGCCCATGATTGCTCACCTGACATATGCCAAGCACATATTCACTTACATTCACTCTTCTGTTGTCAGGTAAGCTAATACTAGAGTGTTAACAACATTTTCTTCAATTTTGCATAGTGACCTAATCTTTTACCGGACTAGAGCCATGTTCAAATCCATATCCTAGATATCATCCAAACACTCATTCTGGCAAAGTTTCAACAGGCTCAAATTAAAAATGCAGCATTCAGTGTTAACACGATTTTCTTTCAATTTGTCCTTGTGACAAAGATCTTGACCTCACATGTTCAAATTTAGAACTTTGCCAATATTTGATGGTGACGTATGATAAACTTTCATAAAGTTCGCATGTAAAATATTGCCTGTAGTGTGTAAACAAGGCGAATGTTGACGACGCACGACGGATGGACGACAGACACAATGTGATCACAAAAGCTCACCTTCAGCACAGATGAGCTAAACAAAAATTTCGAAAGTTTGATCCAATTTTGAAATTATCTTGGAATCAGAAAACATGATTCAGATAAGTTTGTGTTGTTCATATAACCACTTTTCAGATGCAGCCCTGTTGTTTAACTAATCAATTTGGATTGAAAAACTATTTTAGAGGTTCATCCAAGGAACAGTTTAGCAAAATAATCTTTAAATCAGACAAGGTTTGACATAGGAATTGAATATGAAAGTGTTATCATTTTGCAAACTTCCGATGCCGCAGTAAAACAAATATTTCATAGAATTTAAATAGTTGAAGACTATGGTAAGAGGACTATTAACGAAACATTCCTATGAAGAAAGAAGATGATGCATTATCAACATAAATCACTTATAGATCAATCTGCCTAAAACTGATTTGTTAAGTATGAATTTTAAATGATCTCGTTTTGTTACATTTGTTATTCAATTAAAACAAACATGAATGCTTTCTTATCACTTGAACCACTATATTGCAATTGAAGCCATGCCCCCCCCCCCCCCCCCCTACAGCTGACAATACTACTGTGAAATTTCACCTGGAATACAGTGGTGCAATGGTGAGCGACTGCCTTTTGTACCACAGGTGTTGGGTACAAGTCACGTGATGAGCGGGTTCTGCCTTGTGGAATTTTCCGCACTAACAGCGCGAATACTAGTCAAGTCTACAGGAAGCAGACATCCAGCGTTAGTACGATAAGCTGAAGGCTTGTTTCGCAAGGGGATATGTAGTCGAATGCTAGCGTGGCCAACATTCTTTCGAACAATAGACAAAGTCAATGACAGACCGCATCATTTGTCTTCCACCAATGGAATAACGGTCTATTTGGAAAAAAAGCCATTTGATTGGATTAAGCCAGGAAACATGAGGAGATGATGTTGCAGCTGTGAATTCACTAAAATATAGTTGAAAAGAGCGTTAAACCCCAATCAATCAACATATATTTCTACATCTCCAATACATCGCCCACATAAGTACCTCCAGTGCTTTGATTATATATGTAGTTGGCAAACTTATGATTTTAAAAAAATGTTGATGTTTTACATACTTGTATGGCAGTCTCTTTAGTGCTAGATCGTCCGCCTCGGGTGCGGGAGGTCGCGGGTTCGATCCCCGGCCGAGTCATAACAAAGACTTGTGTTAGCAATGGCTGCTCTCCTTGACGCTCAGGTTTGACGGGTTTGCATTACGCATATATATTTATCACTGAACATTGTGTTGAAAGCGGCGAAAACGACAAACAATAATATAACAGTCTCTTCTATTTCATTAGGGGGTCAACTAACAAATGAGGCAAAATCTGACAATAGTTGGCAGTTTTGCATAGCCTCGTCTGAAAGTATTTGCTCGGTATACAAATAGCCGTCAATGTATCAACTGTCAAACATTTATAAATGTGATCCGATTAACCTTTCCCACATACAATAAAATCTGCAACAGACGACATTAAAATATTTAGAAAAAAACACGGAAAATTTCTATAATTGAAGGAATTTTTCCTTAAGAAAAAATTGAAAACATTGTGACAAAAGGGGAAATTGATCGATTTGAGTAATTTCTCCTTTTGCCACAATGATTTCGAAAGTCGGCTGCTGCAGTTGCGTCAGAAAGCGTATGTATGTCGGAAAAGGTTAATATCGCACCCATACACTTAACCAGTTTTCCATACGCAGACGAAGTGTGACGCGTCTGCAACAGAAGACTTTTATAAACAGTGTGGCAAAAGGAGGCATTGCTCATAATGTCTTCTTTTGCAACAATGTTTCTAACTCTACTTTATTGTTACGCTTTCAGTTATAGTGAGGAATCCGCCGTGGCTAAGTGGTGGACGTTGGGGATTTACGAAACGGACGTAACGAGTTCGATCCCAACTCGCGGCGGTAATGGTTGAATGGAAACGTTTTTTAGCCTAATACTGGTTTCTTTTACCTAGAGACCTTGGACAATGTTCTCTATAACTTATTAATGTTGAAAATGGCGTAACAACACCAATAAAACAAATAAAAACAAATCCAGATATATAGAGATTTTCAATATTTAACCAATAACTTTTTCAATGTCGTCTGCTTCAGATTTGGTGTATGTGGGAAAAGGTTATTTCGTGCCGACCCAGAGACACAACTCAACATCGTTTCGATCACATTAATATTGTATGCAGGAAAACATTGTATACATGTATATAATATATTACGGGCGTCATCAGTGTTTTCGACAAGGAAAAGGTTTGATATGCAAGCTATATTAATAGACATATAATTTATTCATTAATTTCACTGGGTAAACACCCATTAACCCTTTTCGAAATGTAACAAAATCTGACAGACGATTTTGAAAATATTAAGTCCAAAATATGGAAAGTCTCTAATAATAACAACAGAACAATTATTGAATAAAAATGAGAACATAGTGACAATTTCTCCTTTTGCCACATTATTTTCCAAAGTAGTCTGTTGCAGAGGCGTCAGCAAGCGTATATATGTGTGTGTGTGTGTGTGTGTGTGTGTGTGTGTGTGTGTGTGTGTGTGTGTGTGTGTGTGTGTGTGTGTGTAAGGAGGGGGGGGGGGTTAATGACTGAGTCATACAATAAGCTTTACTGTTTTCAGAGCTTTAAAAACAATGAATAACAAGTTCATCATTCGCATACACACATGTATGCGGTCTCATCAAGATCTTTTCTCTTTCATAACCGCCTTGGTGTTGTAGTGGTAGAGCGTTCACATCGAGTGCGAGAGATCGCGGGTTGTATCCCCAGCTTGGTTATTCCAAACACTTTACAAATAGTAGTAATGGCTGCCTTCCTTGGCACTCAGATTTGTGAGGTTATGACTACGACTGAAATCCTGGTGTTAGAATACATGGACCAAGACTACTAGTAACTTACCCAGGTTACGCAGTGATATCACTGAACAGTTGTTAAAGGCGGCGTAAAATCTCTCGTTCATACCTAGTCGATAACACATACCAAAACAACTATCTTGAGTACGATTGTACCCGTATTTATATTATACAACGACGCAATATGATCATAACCGCTACTAGCCAAGCGAAAATGGTTCTTTACGCATCTGCAAACAGAGAAGACTCGGGGGAGGGGGGACTGTGTATACGCATAGTCTCACCAGACACTGACACTAAGCAGAGTCGTTAATGAAACTTCAGAACAAAAACGTGTCATATAAGCGTTGTTTGTTTTCATACTCCTCTGTGTGATGTTTAACCCTTTTCCACAATCAACAGATCTGCAGCAAATGATTTTGAAAACAATCCTGGAAAAAATATGTTTATTTTCTTATTGTTTAATCGAGTTAAAATGTGGTAAAAGGAGAAATTGCTCATGAGCATTTTCTTCTTTTTCTAAAATGTTTTCAAAAGTTGTCTGCTGCACATACTTCAAAATACGTTTACATTTGGGAAAGGGTTAACCCTTTTCAACAAACGACACATCTGCAACGGACGACTTCTTGACAAAAATATGGAAATCTTCAATGAATGATTTTTTTTTTAATTATTGAATAAAGTTGGAAGCATTGCGGCACAAGGAGAATTGGATCATTGTCTCGAATTGCCATACTGTTTTCAAAACTTGTTTGGTACAGATACGTCAAAAATGTGTTTGTATATAAGATAAATGGATGAACAAGGGTCCTTTTTGCCTGACGAGGCGTTTTGTTATGTGAGGGGTAATTGATAGACGTATTTGTGAATATGTTATTAGCCAGTTGTTTGCCTCGAGTGTATTGAATGTTTTACGGATGATTGATGCGATAATCCGGGAATCATATAACTGTGTGTGTAGTGTAGGTTTTATAACGTTCGTGTGCGACATTTAACTGAGTTAAACATCACGTAAATCGCGACACACACACATTGATAAAGTATAGTAGTCTCCCTTATACTAATCAAAGCGCCGAAGGCACTTTAGTGACGATTGTGTTCACAATTTCGCAATGTGTACATCGATATAGACCTTGCAATTTTAAATAAAATTACCATTTTACCCATTGGTAGAGAACGACGAATGCCGCTAGTCACAACGTCTTAAGTCAATCATCGGAAACAATGAATGGCTAGGCCGGGATTTGAACTTACGAACCCGTGAGCCCAATGGGCTGATGGTCCTCGTCGTTACCGACTGAGCTATCCGGGCTCAGAAGTTGACATTTTAGAAAAAAGACCTCTTAGAACACCCTAGAAACTGCCATCCATACATTCCGATGATTAACAAATATCATTGTGACTTAGACGCAAGTTGCCTGGGAAGAATGGTGTGTGGAGTACTTGTGCGAAAAGGCCTGGTGAATTGGTCGCTGTCAAATGACTATCGTAAGGCCTACCCTAAACGTCAAGAGATTCACAATCCTAAATAAAACAAACGACGAAAGGTTTTTGTTTAAGCACAATATATTAATGACAAGATGCCGGCGGGTTACATTTCGAGTCTTAGACATTTAGCTGTAACAGCAACATTGAGCTAGAAGTTGAATCTTGCACACGGTGCAAGCTCTCAAGATATCTGTATCAGTTCGATCTAGTATTACACTTTGATATTTGACGTTAATCGTGTCACGTCACAAACATTTTACAATCATTTCGCATTAAGTATACTGCATTGATAACGAAACGCAATAACATGTTTTTATTGATTCAAACTAAAGACATACATTGTATCAACATTTTTTATTTGAGAACAAAGAACTTCACCTTTGAGTATAATTAAAAATAATTCGTGACTTATTTTAAAATATCTGGTACGTCCCGCACCGCTGTTAAAGCTCTGAATCTTCTGTGTATGGAGTCTATTAGTGTATTGGTCCTCTTCATTTGATTATTTTCGCATTCTTCTAAGAGAGCAGTTATAGTATGACCAACAGTAGCGAGGGTATTCTGGCGAAGCATTTTCACGTACCGTTGAACAAGAATGAACGTGGAAACTCCACCGTGAAAAAGACACTTTCCAAGCAGGCATTTTTATAGACATCCCATGGTCAGATATTCTGCCCCATTTCCAAATGACACAGTCTTTAAAATCATGCAGAATTCCCACTTTTGTCATGTTAGCCCTGTTTTTTTATTCAAAAATAAACAATAATAGCGATTAATTTTTTGCTTATTAAGGGCCGAATTCTTGGTCCCAAAATGCCTAGAAAAAGACCTGCCATGACTCCTTGTTAATCGCCTTGGAGCATGTGCCGACATCGAAAATATGCCTCGTGTAGACGAATAAATCTGTTTCGTTTTGAAGTCGCATAGACGCCTAGATCGCGGTCTGTCTGCCAGTGTCTCTCAAACATCCAACAAGACTTTCTGTGATGGAAATAAGCAATATATCACGACGTGCATTTGGTCCTGCTTCATTATTTTGAATCATTGTGGGAAAAGGATAATATTTTCACTGAACAAATTCTCATTTTCCCTTTTCGTTATGTTCTGAAGAGTATAACATTGTGTATCTGGATATGTTATTTTTACGTAGATGACTATCAAAATAGCGGACAGGGGAAAGGTAACAATACAGCTACTGTTTCAAAAAGAGTTTCATTGTTGTTATGCGGGGGATTCAGCTGTACGTATATTGTCATGCCCAGCTTTCAAGAAGTGTAAATTTGTAAATTTGTTGTGCTGCCCTCTGTTTTTTTCAAAATGGAAAATTTCTCTTGATTGTCCAGGGATCAGTTTCGCAACCAGCTAATCACATTGTACAAAGTAAACGTACACAATGTAAAGTTTAATCCATGAAGTTGTATACATAATTTAGAAATTAAAGTTAGACATAAGGATCTCAAATGTTTCTTTTAAATATATGGAAAACGATTAGCTTAAAAGCGGCTAGCTCAAAAGCCTTTTGAGAAAATCCCTGCAATGACAAATACGGAAATACGGCTGTCGTGCATCGTCAACACACTCTACAGGCTACATTTTGTATCGGATCTTCATGAAAGATTATCAGAACATTCATCTCCATCAAATCTAGGACAAGTTCGAAACTGGGCCATTTGAGGTCACTAGGTCAAATTGAAGGAAAATCTTGTTAACACTCTGGAGGCCACATTTTCAACTTGAGCATGTTGAAACTTTATCAAAATGTTTGTCTTGATGATGTAAGTCAAGTTCGAACATGAGTCATGTCGGGTCTAAAAGTAGGTCACTAGGTCAAATTGAAGGAAAAGCTTGTTAACACTCTAGAGGCCGCATTTTTTGTCAGAATGTTTGTATTAATGATTTCTAGGTTAAGTTCGAATATGGGTCATATTGAGTCAGAAACTAGGTCACTAGGCCAAATTGAAGGAAACTCTTGTTAACACTCTAGAGGCCTTATTTTCAACTTGAGCATGTTGAAATTTTATCAGAATGTTTGTCTTGATGATATGTAGGTCAAGTTTGAACTTGTAGAAGCAGCAGTTTTTACGAAGGCAGCTTGACATTTGGTCAGAATGTTTATCTAAATGATATCTAGGACAAGTTTGAATATGGGTCAAGCCGGGTCAAAAATTAGGTCACTATGCCAATTTGAATGGAGATATTGTTAACACTTTGGAGGCCTTATGTTCAACTTGAGCATGTTGAACCTTTATCAGAATGTTTGTCTTGATAATATGTAGGTCAAGTTCGAACATGGGTCATGATGGGTCAAAAGGTAGGTCACTAGGTCAAGTTGAAGGAAAACTTGTAACAATTTTTGCTTCAGCAGTTTTAAATTTTGTCAGAATGTTTGTATTACTGATATCCAGGTCAGGCTCGAATATGGGTCACATTGGTCACTAAGCCAAATTGAAGAAAAATCTTGTTAACTCTGTAGAAACTTAGATTCTATCTAATTAATATCTAGGTCAAGTTTGAATATGGGTCATGCCGGGTTAAAAACTAGGTCACTAGGCCAAATTGAAGGAAAATCTTGATAACACTCTGGATACTGCATTTTTAGCTTGAGCATGTTGAATCTTTTTCTTGATGATATCTAGGTCAAGTTCTAACACGGGTCATGTTGGGTCAAAAAGTAGGTCACTATGTCAAATTGAAGGAAACTCTTGTTAATACTAGAGCCAGCATCCCTCGCATTACAGTACTTTCAGTACTTTGATTTTTGTTTGTGTGTGTGTGTGTGTGTGTGTGTGTGTGTGTGTGTGTGTGTGTGATTTCTTTTGATAAAAAAAATACAAATTGGGAGACAAAATGAAATTAAGAGTTTTTATGAGTAACTTTAGTATTATTTGTCGAAATTGAAACGAAGAGATTGCGGAAAAAATGTCTGTTCAATTGATTGAGATATACGCGTACAACAAAGTGTTAGTTTATTTCTGATCTATTCATAGGATTCTAGTGATCATGCGATTTATCGATTTGGCTTTCTCAGTGATCATGGAAAGATATTTTTATCAAATTTAGGGTTGTGGTGTATAACTTCTTTTTTCCCTTACATTTATTCAGAAAGATTGACATATTGGAGCGTATTTTGATATATTAATGAATGTGCTATCAATAGGAATGTTTGATTTGTCATGTCAATTTGAAATAAGGTAGAAATAGGCTGTTAAAAGTGCGCACAAAATCCGTGCGCAAATATCTCATATTTGTTTCGTGATGGCACCTTTACTCGGTCGCGAACAGTCAACATATAATCTCGCATTGCGAGTACGGAAAACTGGACTAGGTTCGCTATATTTCGATATTAACAGGAATATTTATCCCATTCCGGCATATCTTATAGTACGTGTTGTACATTGCGGTGTTTCATTATCCGTTATCCCCCAGCTCCCCGATAAGATATCAAAAGTAGGCTCGGAACCAAATTGTCTTATTTTTTCCTAAAAATAAATTTTCGGCAGTTAGGATAGTTTTGCACAGTATGTAGAGCACACCTTGCATGGCGGATGCAACGTTCAATAATCTTATTAAACATGATATTTACAGTTTTGAACTCAATGTAAGTCCGATATTTCTCAAATCTAAGTAGATCTATATATCAATCCAGTACCAAAATAGCACGGATATTTTTATTCCACGTCTCTGCAAAACGATGGAACTATATGTAGCTGTTATTTGGTTTGCAGTATTGCATAATCTTCAATATATTGCCGAATAGAAGGTTCACGTGATAGGGTTCATAATACAGGTAAGTTGCTTGGAAAGAATGTTGGTGTGAAAAAGCCAAGAAACAAATGAGTGTGTGAACTGGCCGCCGTGATATGACTGAACAATTGTTGATAACGGAGCTAAATCCCAATCAACCAATCATTATACAGGTATGCATTACATTTGACTATTTATATCTTTCATACCTTCATCATTCACAAAATTAAGCCTTTTAGAAATTGACAATGCAATATCTTACTTACACTCCTTTTTTTTTAAATAATGCTGTTCCAAACTTTGAACCTGACTTATCTCGAATTTGTTATTACACACCTGGGATAAGAGGAAAGTAGCATGGCATGTTATCAATATATGTGTGCTGTTGTTTAACCCTTTTACCACATACAGCAACTCTCACACACGCTTTTGAAACCATCAAGACAAACATATGGCAACTCTATACAAATATAGGTACTCATATGTCATTTTGAGCAATTTCTCATTTTGCCACAATGTTTTAAAAAACAACCGTCTGTAATAAAATTTCAAAATGAATCTAATGGTGAAAAAGGTTTAACAATATTACTTTAACATAGGCTCTCTGAAGCCTCTGCAGCAGACGACTTTTGAAAATATTATACACAATTTACCGCTTTAGCCACAGAGATTCCAACTTAAATAAGTAGGTGTTCTTTTAATTATAGAAATAGTCAACATTTTTGACTCAATGTTTTCTTAGTCGTCTGTTGCAGATTTGGTGTTTGTGGACTAAGGTTAAATTATGAAGTGCTTGGTATTTCCTGATACCCACCATTAGCTCATGACGCTTTGAAACGAAGCTTTATGAACAAAGTCAACGCAATTCATACTTCTATATATGAGATTGCAATCTCATTAAAACCTAAAAGCTTCGCTCGATCGTATATACATGTACATCTGATGACTGCCCAATTCCAGGCCGGATGAGATTGATATTTGTGTCAGCCCATCAAATTGTCGCGTACAAATATGTTGGTATGAAACAGGTAAGATAACTCATAAACAAGATCGAGAAGCGGTGATTGTCGAGATTTACGATTGAATGGAAACGAGCGTTGGTTGTATCGTGTGAATTCATTTGTTAATCATACCCAAACACGTGCTCATGATAATTTAAGAATATAGGGTCAATTCGAGACGATGACTTGTCACGCGGTGTCGTCAGATCCAATATACGAACAGTGAACACTTTTGTGAACTGATCTTAATTCGATTGCTGAGATTGATGCACGAACTGGAGAATGGAACATGTAAATCGATATCGTAAAGCGTCTTTATTTAGGACAATCACTGTCGAAATTTAGCTGCTGTCTTCTTTAAGACGAGCTCTAGTAACATCCTGGCTTAAGTTCTTTTTATAAACTGTTGTTGTTGTTGTTGTTGCTGTTGTTAATGTTTGTTTATGGTTTTGAGATCTCGACTGTGAATGATACAGGCCACTTCACTTATTTGGTCTCTTTAAGGTATTTAATGTGTTTTGTTCCTTTCACAAAATTATGTTTTGATTGTTTTACCACACACACTAACTGCTGTTGTCTTTAAAACGAGCTTTAGTAACATCCTGTCCAAACGTCTTTTAAAAGACTTGTAATATCTTGAAAAAGGATAGAATAAAAGAAGTCTGCAGCGGTTATTATATGTAATATAGTGTAGGTATCAAGAGATATAAAAGTGAAAATGAAACTGCTATGAAACAGGCATGCGTATAAAACAATTTACTACTACTATTACTACTATAGGCTGGGGGACTGTATGCAAAAACTACTAAACTGTTGTTGTTGTTGTTGTTGTTGCTGTTAATGTTTGATTATTATTTTGAGATCTCGATTCTGAATGATACAGTCCATGCCACTTTTTTGGTCATGTTTTGAAATTTCTACCACAAGGTATGTTTCGCTAGCGAATGTTCAACACATATGTTGTATTGCCTCGGGTTTTGGAGGTCGCGTGTTCGAACCCCGACCGGGTCTTACCAAATACTTTAACAATGGTAGTAATGGATGCCCTTATTTGCGCTCAGGGTTGCGGGGTTAGCATTTGACAGACTGGTGTCAGGATAAATGGACAAGTACGGTCCAGTAGTACTTTCAACTTACACAGGAAATTCCGTGATATAGATGATACATTGTTGAAAGTGGCGTAAAACACCGAACACTCAATATTTTTTCGGTTGAAGATGATTCAAAAATCATAAATATCACTAGTGGAATGGGGTCAGTTTTCCGAAAAATCTTCTGGAAAAAGCTATGCATGCAGAACAGTAAAGGTATGGTTCAACCTATGTGATATTGCAAAACCTTTTGCAAACAATGATATTCAGAAAATGATTGAATAAAACATATAAGTTGTAAATTCCGATGCTATAAAGACTGCATTAATTTCAAATTAATCATTTTAAATCCAATAGAGAAATTAGTGATGCAACATAATGTTTATGATATTGCTGTCACTATTTGAAAGAATAGTCTGCCATTATAAACATGTTTATGTGACAAATGTATTTTTTAATGACGGACGCTCTACCACTACACCACCAAGCCAGTAGTCAATAATTTTCTGAACATCATCCTGCGTCAAGACCGTTGTCACCGTTGCACAACAACACCCGATGGTGCAGTGGTAGAACGACCGCATAGGGTGTGTGAGGTCGCACATTCATTCACTGACCTGAATTATCGAATTATTTAAAAATAATAGTAATAGCTTTCCATCCTTGGCACACACGATGGTGTGTTGAGAATTATAACTGATTCACTTGGGTCGGGACACAATGGACCAGTATAACTGGTTCATTGCGAAGAAGGACACGATGAGTTAATATTTTTTTTAATATTCATACAGACAATCAAAGACACATTTGCAGAAAGGTCAGATTCAGGTTAATTTTAAAGAGTTATATGTTTTGCAATATATCTGTTTTGGGAATATTGTTTTAACTGTCTGTTTAACTCGTGGTATTCGGGACGAACCTCCTGTCAAAATGAGGTCATTAATGTCCGATGGTCAGTAACTTGTCTCCTTTAAGAGCTTTTTGATAGTCTTACCAATACCGTTCCAGATTTTCTAAAAAAAAATCGCAAAAACCTATAACAATATTTTGTTAGAATGAAATGTTGATAAAAAGCAGCATTGAAATAATTCAACAGACCAAACGTTTTAAGATTCTACTGAATAATGGTTTGTAATGGTTTGATCATAGGTACTAGTATCGTAAGAATTTAAAAAAAAATCTGCAATTTTACTTTTACATAAAATATTTGATTGCGAAAGTTTAAACACAATTACCTTTTTTTTACCTCTTACGGTACTGGTATATGTGTGATTAATTTTATCCGAAGCGAAACAACAGAGACCTACATACTATGTATGCCTGTGTTCATTTAAACTTAACAGAACAGATACTTAAGATTCGGATGAACTATTAGTATATGTATCGGTTTAATTCTCATTCAATAGCAAACTATGTATGTCTCTGTTTCATGTTCAAAGTCATCATACGAAACGAAATACCATGACGATCAGATCGTAGTAACATTCAGATTTTTGAAATCTCATTTTAATCCCGCACCAAATTATGTATATCTTTGGTCGCTGTTTAAAGTCATCATAACACACGAAATAGCATGACAATCAGATCATGTTAACATTCAGAATTTTAGTCTTCTCAGATCTCATTTTAATCCAGCAGCAAACTATGCATGTCTTTGTTCATCATAATGCACGAAATACCATGACGCTCAGATCGTAGTAACATTCAGAATGTTAGTCTCCTCAGATCTCGCAAAGTTCTGAATGGTCGGTTTTAACGTGACATGTTGTTTTTATATTGAAGTCAAAGCTTTCCAGGAAAAGGAATACATTTTTGGCATGCTCATAAATTTACAAATTTGAATTTGTGAATGTATGGTTTTATTTCATTAACATTATTTCTACATTTTCAGTTATGCTATTTTGATATTTGTTCATTTAGATATTCTTATTCTAAAAATAGCATATCGATTTTGAGCATTTTTCATCGCTATTCCAGTTTTTTTTTTGTTTATTGAAACCAATTATAATTAAGTTGTACACTGTATAGTTGGTTTAGCTCTTTTCTACCTGCGGACGCATTTTGACGCATCTGAAAAAGACTACTTTGGAAAACATTTTGGCATGTGGTTCATAATGAGCAGTTTCTTTTTTAGACGCAATGTTTGCAACTCTTTTCAATAATTTTACTATCATTTATAGAAATTTTCCTACTTTTACTTAGATGTTGTCAAAGTCGTTTTCTGCATATGTGTTGTATGCGGGAAATGGTTGACGTCAAAACTTTCCGTTAGAAGCTCCAGTAAATCTTTTTCGAACAAGCTGGTGAACAATGTAGATCATGCCCAGATTGCGCTGAGGTGAATATTGAGCTCGATCATCGCTTTTAGATATATGTGTAAAAGGTCGGTTAACATCTTCCATTGTAAAGACTTCATATAATAAACCAATGTATAATCATATGCTTAATCTTTTCACATCAACGAATCTTCAGCTGACGCAGTTGAAAACAAAAAGTTACAAAAGGGGAAAGTGATCATACATTACATGATCAATTTATTCCGTTGCCACAATGTTTTCATCTCTTTTTCATTAATTATTCATTCATTCATATTATGTACTATATATAAGACTTACTGCATTCATTTCCTCAAAGAAATCAAGCGACATCGTCGAACTGAAGTCCTGGTATCCATGAAACTTCTCTATGTCTAGAAATGCCTTTTTTGTGAAAAGAGAGTGACCGCTTAACCCTTTCGACATATTTCATTAGTTTAGCCATAGCCGTGACATCATCCTCAACATCCGTCTGG
Source organism: Serripes groenlandicus (assembly GCA_031761405.1). Classification (NCBI taxonomy): domain Eukaryota; kingdom Metazoa; phylum Mollusca; class Bivalvia; order Cardiida; family Cardiidae; genus Serripes; species Serripes groenlandicus. Next base: position 29,295,960 of record JASEVX010000010.1, read on the forward strand.
TATTGTTTAGTGTACTCTTTCAGAAAGTATTGTGCCATATTCTTGTTGATTGCGTTACCGGATATGGCATCAGTGCTCTTAGAAGCAACTGTTTCAAAAAAATTCTCCGCTATTACTGCGATTGACACATCAAGATGACTAGCACCGGTAAATGTAAAAATCGATATGTTTGTTTGATTTAAACCTTTTTCAAAATGTTTTAATACCAATGTTTAGTACCAGTCTTACAGGTACACTGACGCCAACAACAATCATAATGCGAAATCCCATTTTTTAAAGAGTTTGGTATGACCAGCTAATATTGAATTAAACTAAAATTATTTTGAGTAATATCCTTGTCTGCTGCAATTTTCTCAAGAAATGTTTGCTAAAACTGCCCTAAACTGCGTCTGTAAGGGAAAACTAATATGGCTGGAGTCATATTAGTGTTGATAAGCGACAACTCAAAAGCAGATACTATTGTTATTCTAATTTAAATGATAAAAAACCTACTTCAAAACCAGATAGTGTTGTTTTTAAAATGGTAAGGAACTTACAGTAACAGATAGTGTTGTTATTAAAATGGTACAGAACCTACGTCATAAACAGATAGTGTTGTTATTGCAATGGTAAGGAACTTACTTCATTAGCACAGAGTGTTGCTATTGAAATGGTAAAGAACCTAACTCATAAACAGATAGTGTTGTTATTGAAATGGCAAGGAACATATTTCCTAAGCAGATAGTGCTGTTGTTAGAAAGGTAAGAAACCTACCTCAAAACCAGATAGTTCATTTATAAATTGGCAAGAAATCTAAATCCAAATCAGAAAGGTTGTTGTTAAGGAACCTACTTCATTAGCAGATAGTGTTGTTATTAAAAAAGGAAAGACACATACCTATTAAACAGGTAAGTAACCTACCACAGTCAATAACAATTAGTTCAAATCGTCTTTAAAGTTCGTCATATCTGTCTTTGCCAGTGCTAGACTGTAGTATACAACAACAGCAGTTCTGTGAAAGCAAAACGATTATAAAACGAGAAAAAGGGTCTAAGAGGATGTCATTAGCAGATAGTATTGTTATTAAAATGGTAAGGAACATACCTCATAAGCCGATAGTGTTGCTATTAAAATGGTAAGGAATATACCTCAAAAGCAGAGAGTGTTCGTTTAAGCATACAGTGTTGTTTTGAAAATGATCAAGAACCTAACATATGCAAGTAGTGCTGTTATTAAACTGGTAGGTAACATACCTAATGAGTAGATAGTATTGTTATTGAAATAGCAAGGAACATACAGTCACAAACCTGTTAAAGTGGTAAATAACCTACTAAAGTCAATCACAATTTTTTTCAAATCGTTTTTCGAGTTGAACATATCTGTCTTTGCCAATACTAGACTGAAGTATACAGCAACATCAGTTCTATAAAAGCAAAGCGGGAAAAGGGGTCTTAGATGGCGTCATATGCAGATATTGTTGTTAGTAAACTTGTAAGGAAACTACCTCCAAAGTAGATAGTGTTGTTACTGAAATGTGCAGTTATTTAAATGGTTAGGAACATACCTCAAAAGCCGATAGTGTTGTTATTAAAATGGTAAGGAACATACCTTAAACGTAGATAGTGTTGTTATTAAAATGGAAAGGATACTACCTCAAAACGAGAGTCAATCACTATTATTTTCAAATCGTCTTTCAATTTCGTCATATCTGTCTTTGCCAGTGCTTCACTGTATAATACAGCAACAGCAGTTCTGAAAAAGTGAAACGGATATTAAACGCGAAAATGGGTCTTACAAAGTGTCATATTTCTCGTCAAATGAACACTTTAATTATATTTAGAACCCTAATCGACCTTATTCACTGTTTGAAATACAAAGAGACCTGATCGGCAGGTATCATATGACATTATATAGTTTAGCAATGTTATGGTTTCCATGTGTTTTACCTCATCACCATACAGCAGTTGTGGTTCCAAATGTACATTTCACAGTACACGAAACCGTCTATAAAGTGTTCACTGATGGCATTTGATGTCGCTTTTAACAATGTTTCAGGCACGTTGTTTCCTGGGTAAGCTACCAATTATTGTGTTTTATTTATCCAGACACAAGCGAGTCGGTCATAATACTAATTCCACACTTCTGATTACCAAGGAGAGGATGGGAGAATTACGTAAATTAAAACTATTCGGTATGACTCGGTCGTGGATTGAGCCCACGATATCCCAAACCCGATGGCTGTTTGTAAACTCTGTAAAACTGAACCACCCAATGAAGCATAAACTAATCAAAGCTAACCAGCTGCAATGGTCGTACTCTGCTACATGGTTGGTAAAAGGTGTCTAGAAGAATATGCTTCTTAATACATGTGACTGTTGTGTGAGAAATGTATGTTTCGTACGTGGTTTGTACGTTGATAACGAGTTTTGTTGCAAGGGGAGACAAACTGCTTTGTAAATTTGCTTGGAAAGTATTTTATCGTAACATGGATTATTCAGATTTACACAACTTTAAGGTTTAGATATTACCAGGCCCGTGTCTTATTATAACAGCTGTGTCCTACAAACATGTAGTATGAAATACCTTTGAAGCAGGTCGTTCGTGTGACTGTTTTAATAAACAAACACGTATACGTTAAAGTGGACGATCAATCTAAAAACACCAATTGCTTACACACGTTACGATTCACAACATAAAACGGTTCCTAAACAATCTCATTAAAATCCGACCAAAACACAACGTTGTATATGAATATTGGACCTGACTACAACGCATACATGGTCGCCTCATGACCACTAAAACTTAAATACTCTTAAGCTCGTGCTTGTTTTTTCTTCGTAGAGTCAAATCGCAAGATGCATCCAACGCATGCTTCTATACAATAAGACAACTCGACAACCACTGCTTCTTTATCTCGTTTATGTATATGGATTACCTTATCCGCTTTATACCGAACGATTTAGTAAATGACAATTCGATTTGATGACGACATGTCCGACATAATCCTACATGTATTGACATTTTTTCAAAACTGTATACGAGCGAGCGAGTCTTCTTTTTATATAATTGTAAAATACATCAACTTACGGCGCGTTGAGAGTATTGACGACATCAAGTCCGGCTAGTTTCCCCGCATTCTTAATTGCTCTTCTTTGGTGGTCATTAAAGTAAGCTGGAATAGTAAGGACAGCTTTGTTGATGTCTTGATGAAGGAAATCCTAAGCTATAGCCTTTTCATCAGCAAGAAACACACCCAATATTTCCTCTGGATGATATGTCGTTGACGTATTGACTTGAAATGCTGGTTTACCGTTATTATCAACAATGGTATTATCTATAAATTTCGATTTAGTTTGTTCACGAACTCTGGCATCTGCCCGTGCTCTTCCTATGTTAAATGTCTTGTGATTGTTTGAGGCTTTCTTAGCTTGAGCATCATCGCCAATGTATATCCTACCGTCATCATGGACTGTGATCACTGTGGGTGTCGTTTATCTACCGTACGAGTTGGAAATAATTGATAACTCTAAACAAGTCCATACCCCTGCACTGAAATGTATTTAGAATACGAGTGACGCTCTGTGTTTACGTACCGGAATGCATTTATGACAAGCGTATATCCAAATCGGTCAGCGCATCCGTGCAGTCTTATCTGACTCTGCACTTTTTGCCAATTAGTCTGTAAAGCAATATCCAGTTTGATACTTTAGCATGGAAGCATAAGCATGTATTTATCCACAGACGTAATCATTATGTTATGGTTCTCGCAGGGAACCGCCCTAATGCTAATCCGGGCTACTGCTGTTTGTTTTCAAATATTTCGCCATGAAATTCAATTTCGATATGTTTAAGGTAAGTCATGTAACGGCGCCCAAATCGTACTTGACCAAGTGGAATTCATCGTTAATGTAAAGGATGTCAAAATTGGTACCGTGTAATGTGTGGTATATGTTTTCTTAACATTTCGTTTAATTCATCTATACATATGAAAAATAGTCTGTTACAGAGGAAACGTTACCTGAGTGATTGGAGTCTAGTGCCATTTTCAAAATAAATCAGCCATATCACATCGGCCAGTTCAACTACCCTTGTATTTCCTGGCTTTCTCACACCAGTACTACAAACAACAGTCTTTCCAAGCATCTTCCAGCTTTTCTATATAGAAATGTTAGCCCATTGGTAGAAGACGAATGACGCGTGTCACAATTGCTAATGTCAAACGTTGGAAAGAATGTTGGTCGAGCGTGGGTACGAACTCAAAACCCCTGGACTGACAGCCCACGTCGATACTTACAGCGATGCCAGAGCTCGGCTTATCAACATAAGGTGTTAACACTGCATTATTATACAATTCCGAAGTAGTATTACTGCAAATAGACTAAATAGCTCCCTCATTTCTGTCGATTTGTGACATTTTGCATGCAGCCATTGGTGATAAGAAGCTCAATGGCATGATTTAAATATTTTTTCTAATAGCGGCTTTAATTAAAACACCAGCAGACATATACATACGGGCATCTATTTAGGTTACCATAATACTAAAACATTACTATGAATACAAAAGTGTATAAACAAGGACAATAACGTAGACAAACCATAGCCGGCCAACGGGGGAAGGGGTGTTAAAAACAGAAACAAAACTAGCAATGAGTGAGGTCAAAGGTCAGTGTCAAGGTATTAGTGGTAATATTTTGGTTCTAAATCTTCTGAATATGCATATATGCAGCAAGTTAGGTGCTCTATGAATAAGTGCGCAGGAAATATGGCAAAGACAAGCCCTTTTCTTTAAATAATGTCAAAGTTCAAGGTTTAGGTCACATCAATTGAAACTGGATACACCCTATGCGGAAGATGCATCATCATACCCGATTTGGGAACTGTTTCCGCGATAGCATAGGACATAGAATACATGTATTCAAATGGCAAATGTCACACATTTTAATTATTATTATGGTATCAGATATCAAGGTCAAAGTTAAAGTGATAATTTGGTCGTCAAAGACACAACGTTTTCCATAGATTCACCCTCATACTGGATTATAAGTGAGCAGCTACTATGGCCCGGGCATACACTTTCTATTAATTAAGTTCCATTTCAATGTCAATGTCATAGTGACCTAATTGTTTGCATATATTTCAAAATGTTCTTATCTTAATTGAAAAGGTATAGAAGATATGTACCGGACACTGTTGGTTTGTAGGGCGGACGTAGGTACACACGGACGATGTTCCGGTGGGGAACTAATCAAGGGTTCCGCAATATTTTAGACAATTGCATCGTGCTATTTTAGTAATGGTATTTTGCAATTCCAAGAGCATGTGGTACAACAAACAAATGAAATAGAAACACATAATATGTACATCACCTAATATATGAAGACTCCAAGTTAATTCCTATTATAGGGTCGACAATACCTGTATTCACAGAGCTTGTTGTATAAACACTCGGTGTGAAAATACCCATCATCACGTGTCCAAACCTTTACGGAATTGTATTGTGTTGTATTTCTACTATCACTGTTTGTGATAGTGTGCAGATAAGTCAAACAGTGTCTGATTGTAGACAAGGGTTAATATAAAATGGTGGCTCTTCTTAAGAATATATGAACAATCCGACTCTTTATTAAACGCGCTTTCAACCATTTCCCGCATACAACACATTTGTAGCAGACGACGTTGATTTTTATCTAAGCAGAAATGTGGAAAATCACTGTTAATAAAAGTGTAAAATGTTTCAAAAAGTCGTCGTCTGCAGATGCATCTCATACAGTTTATACACTTTGTATTTATAACGTCAACCATTTGGTATGTATTTTTTACTTTTTATAAAGTGGCAACTTCATAAAAGTAAAATAACTATATTGTACATTTTAAAAGCATCTGTCCAAATCCCAGGGATTATCTTACACCAACATCCAACTTTACATAACACAGTTAGACCTTCAATATACGAAAACGATAATCAATTTAGACTTAAGAATTGGATGACATATTGCTGATGAATAAACGATAACCGATTTGACCGAGGAATGTGAACACTGTTAAATTACAAATGGGTTTACTCGTTCCAATTAATAATCGATACACAATTCAGACCCTATACATATATCGATATTAACTGCTTTAATTCAAAACTAATCTTTCAGTAGGAGCTCTTTATATACACAAATGAGCCGTCCCGCTAGAAAACCAACAGTGTGGACTCTGCGTAAAGCATCGACCCGGATCAGTCTAAGCATATCAGGCAGGCTAATCCAGACGGAAACTTTTCGCCTCCTGTGGATTTTCTAATTTAGGAATCAATACTCTATACCTCTATACCCCTGAGACGGAATGTATCGACTCGGATTAGCCTGAGCGGACTGTGCATGCTGATATGTGTCGATACATTACGAAGAGTTTATAGCGGCTTAAATTCGAATTCACTTAAACCAGTTTTAAAAGACTGTTGTAAGACAGAAAGTAATTATCCCATACATGAACAATTTCGAAAATCCTAGTTTAAAATTCATATTTATTTATTTAACATTATATGTATATGGGGTTTGTTAATTACCTAAACAATGAATGCTCGGATCGTTATAGTTTAAATGTGAAACAACATCGGGTGTTTCAATAGATCGTTTTAGTACTTAAACAATGTGAATTCATTACATGTTATTTAAATTATTAGATTAAGAATACATTAAATGAGGGCCGAATAAAGCTATTACAAACGTTATCTCGTTTGGCTGCCACATGTCAACTAGCAAACTTAAACTGCATTGTATCTGTTATTATGACGCGTTTAACCCGTTCCCTTATACAGACGTTTTCTGACGCCTCTGAAGCAGACGACCTTTTAAATCATTGTGGCAAAAGTAGAACTTGCTCATGATTAGCAATTTCTCCTTTTGCTAAAAAGTTTTCCATTTTCAGTCATTGTTTAGTAATGCATTCAATTATAGAGATTTTCCGTTTTTTTACAGATGTATTTATATGTGGGAAAGGGTTAAAATATTAATGGGTTTCGGCTTTTCTATTCTGTGGGAAAAGTGTTACTGAAACTAGCAGAGCGTAATGTTGTAAAAATGGAGCATTTGGTGAACACCTTTATTTATATGGAGTTCGAACTAGGTATGTTATATCATCTGATGCCGATTTATTGTATTTGAATAAGGGTTAAATCCTTGCAGTATTGGTTAGTTCAAGATTTCTTTTGATTATATATGTACTGAAGAGAACTTTTAACATAAATATTAAATTCCATAGATCAAGATAAACTTACACAAACCTGCCTATCAGTCCCAACTGTTTGCTTCTAGCTGTCACATTTTCAGCGAGATTGCACAATGATTTGAATGAGAACTTAAACATTGTAAAAAAAAGAACATGTTGAAATCTGTATTCGAATGACGATTGTTTACGAACAACAAGAAAATGTTAGGAACTCGGTAATTTAATTTTACTAACGAACTTTCGTTTTGTTTGTTGTTCAGAATATCAATTCCAGTTTATCTTTCAAAATACAGGGCCTTCCTCAAGTTCGGCAGATATCGGGTTGAAAGCGGCGTAAAACACAAAACAATCAATACACAAATTAACCTTCTGAAACAACGTTTTTACAGAGATTTCCGCATCTTGTAATTCCCCGAGAAAAAAGTACTTAAAATCGGTATCCGCTGTAACATTTAGCCAAGTTTATAGAATTTGAATCAGCGGTAGCTTAGTCGGTAAACACTAACATTATCTATCAAAGGGTCCACATACATCCCTCGCAGTCGTGAAATGACTGATGTATCGTTGAAAACGAATTTAGCAGTTTTGTAAAGCATGTTCATGTGAAATATTGAATGTTCATGTCAAATTATAAATGAATTGATGATGACTGTTTACAATAGCAACTTTAAGCTTTTAAATAATTCATTTACAAAGACAAAAAAAGAAAGAATGTTCATTATATCCAGTATATTTATGCAAATAGTATGCATACATGTACACACAATCTTAGGTTATTTGTGAAACATAATATGCACTTTATCATTTAAACTGATTTATTTTACATCGATTGCGAAACGAGCTTTAGGCTGATATGAATAACGCTCGATGTCTGCTTCCTGAAAATTAACCAGTAATTGCGCCGTTGGTGTTGAAAGATCGACCCCAAAGGTAGAACCCGCTTATCGCTGGATTCGAACCCGGGTCCATTGGTACGAGAATCCAACGTTCTACCTCACCAATCTGTCCCCACATATAAACTTCAATAGGTACAGGCAATTAGACTGAATGTATACCGGGTGACATATTTACTTATTTTTGCTTCGTTTGTAAATGAATTAATGGTAGCTAACTTCTTCTCCGAAAAGAGCTGTACCGCTTATTGTTTTCAAATATGTATTTCCTTTGAATAATGAATATTAAATGCAAACATATGCAATGTATAGTACAATGTTTTATCTTACGTTATATACTACATACGTAACAATGCATAGGTCCTCTTTGAACAAACGCAGCCATTTATAAATGCGACAGGGATTTGATAAGTGAGCCGTTCCATACAAAAACCATTATGGACTCTGCGTAATGTATCATCCGTATCCGGTCCGACACATTCCGTGTCAAGTGGATAGAGATATAGAATAAAGATTCATGAAACAGAAAATCCAGAGGAGGCGAAAAGTGTCTGCCCGGATTAGCCTGCGCAGCATGCTTAGACTGAGCCAGGTCGATACTTTACGCAGAATCCATGCTGTTGGTTTTCTCGTGGAACAGCTCAAATATTGTATGAAGACAAATATTGTAATCAATTAGGAATCATAATCAGCCTCAACGTAGGAAAACAGGCCTACGAACATTTACGACCAATTCAGTTTCAGATCAGTTTATTTATTCATCTACTCAAATCAATGCTCACATTTCTTACTAGAATATTCTTTAAAAGTAAAAAATGTTACAAGGAATAGTGCACATTTTGATCAAACTGTTCGAATGCTCAATCTGATCTGGAGCAATACTTGCCACAATTGTATTTATGCTAAGTTTCATATGTCGAGGCACACATGGTTTTGTTTTGGCAAGCGATTACTTTAATGATCTAAAACCAAACGCAACACCAATAACATGTCTACACACATTGTTTGGATTTTTTGTACAAATATAAATGTATATCAATATACTTATTCATATGCAATGGGTATAATCTTCAAACGTTCGATTTGGTATATTCTATTTCATTTTATTTGGGTTTTACGACGCTACAACATTATTTCAGATATATCACAGGGACAGTTGACTTATTCATGATCCCTGGGTAAAACAACCAGTACTAGGGTAGAACATGTGCCTTGCCCAAGGGCACCCCACATTTGCCCTAGAATCGCGTCTGGGGATTGAAGCCGGGACGTTTTTATCAGTATCCAAGTGCGATTGAATTATACTTGTCACCATTGGGTCTTTGAGAAGGTTATTATGTTAATGAATTAATTTAATTACTTTATGAACAACAAAAACAACAACAACTGCGACAACATTGATGACAACAATACCTTAATCTTGCAGTGTCTCTAAACTTTGTGTTCATTTTACAATGACACATTTACTTACTTTATACATTTTATAATCGTTTAATAAATACAATATATGAACTACTCACCAAACCAGATTAAAATCAAATTATTCATTACAACACTTTACTTCTTTCTTATTTTTGTCTTCATATCTTGACTAAAATATCGGCTTCTGAAATGTAACTCAAAGTATTTAAAAGTCAACTTCTACCCACATGACACATATGATGTAAAATGTTGCTATCGAATTTGGAGAGTGTACTATGGTTGATTGACTGAGGTTTAACACCGTCTTCAACACTTGTTCAGTCATAACATGGCGGCCAGTTCACCTATTGATATGTTTCCTGACTTTCTCACACCAGTAATACACACAACAACTTTTCCAAGCAACCGGCTGCTTTTCAACATAGATTAGCCCATTGATGAAAGATGAATAGCGCTACTCACAGTAACTTTTATTAAACGACGGAACATATGTTGGCCGAGCTTGAGTTCAAACTCACAACCCCTGGATAGACAGCCCGCGTCGCTGCCGACTGAGCTACCGGGGCTGGCTGCACTGTTGTCTTTTTCTTACATGCAAACGCATTTTGACGTATGTGCAGCAGAATTCTTTAAAAAAAATGTTAGAAAAGCGGATATTTCTCATAATGAGTACGTTATTCTCATACATCATTGTTTTCTACTCATTCCAATGATTCAACATTGGTTAAGATATATTTGAACCCTTCCCTATTTTATTGTAACCTGAACTAACCATTATTTTCATGCAGACTGCTTCCAAGCGTTGGCTGAAGACAACTATTGAAAACATTGCCGAGTAAAGCACACTTTCTCATGTTCTAAATACATTTCAGTTCTGACAGAAAATAACAATTCTCAAGTCTGAGATGTTACGTCACGTGTTGCTTAAGCAGATGACTGTTAACAAAGCATATCAGGTAAATGGAGAATAGTTCATCGATAATATATTTCTTCTATGATATGTTTAAAGTGTAAAGCCAGGTCTAAATCATGCCGTATTGAAAGATATCTAATCATTTTCCACATGTAGATGCCTTATGATTATATTTTTTTTAAAACATCGTTACAAAATGTCCCTTTTGAACTCGTAAAGGTAATTTTTGTTTTTAAAGTTTTGATAACAGTGCCAAAATGTCATTATTTCAAATTCTTATCATAGTATTCAATCTACAATGGTTTGCTGAGTGTTTGCTGAGTGTAGCAGTTTAGTTGACGATATGTTTAAAATGAGACCACAATACGTCGCCCTGATCTATAACATAAATAAAATCACTTAATTCAATAGCTATTGGTAATTTATGTCGTTAGGGTACTTCTAACACAAAAAGTCTCGCATGTACGTAGTTATTTCTCCGATAAAAAAAATAGATTTTTACAATATACTACAACGAATTTTTTTATTTTAATGTCTTTGAATGGTTTTGTTTTATTTTCATCTTTTTTTAAATGTAGTCTTGTTAAAGTGAACATACGTTCATGGGATTATTGATGATATCTTTTATTATCATTTACGGATTCAACAACCTTTCACAACGAGGTAAGTTGTTAATTATAATTTGCCTCTTAATCTAACATTATAAATTGAGTAATTTCAGACATGTAGACGCATTGTGTCGCATCTGCAGCAAACAACGTATGAAAACCTCAAGGGAAAACAACTGATTATAATCATTTTTCTCTTTCCGTTTTTCAAATTGTTTCCAACTCAATCCAATTATTCTACGTAACAGATTTATGTTATTTCACACTGATGCATATACATTATTAATTCATTCGATGTTCATTATAAAAAGGGATGCCGTAGATTTAACTGCTGGTATTGTATACGTTGATATTCTTTCTTCCATTGCCAACTTCAGGGAAATCCGGTGTCTCGGAAGCTCCAATGGAATTATAGTGGGGAAAAAATGTTAAATTGCTCCCACGAATTAGTTAATCAGTGGATAATTCTATTTCAAACGATTACGTTAGGAAAACCTTTGCTCTTTAATATGATATTTTTAATATGATTCTATGAATTTCACAACTTCGGGCACTCAAAGTTACATTGAAATAAGAAGGTGATAAATCTGATACTGCTTTATTAAAGCATTTAAAAACATCCGATTCCTTCATGTCAAACAGTGCAAGCTGCAGAATTGTTTTTCCTTTCATTTGTATTTATTGAAATCGTTATTTCATAAATATGTTTTGGTCCTTTTTGAACATTTATGTAACATTCGGTAACTCATCAAGGTGAAATGCCTGTGTATTGGTGTTTGCGATATTGTGTCATCTCAGCCGGGTATCAATACCCCACCCCAAACCCTTATCAGCTTATCCCGCCTTTTATTAAGGAAGTTGACTAACCATATTGATTTTTGTATAATTTTATGAGTATAAATTTCAACAACAGAAGGATAAACAAAAACTTAATTTAAATCAAAGAATAAAGAGGCCTACAATAAACTGTTTACGTTAAAAGAATTATAAACAGCTCTGAAAAAGTGACATGTTACCGCTGCGGGTTCAGATGATATACACTATCAATTACTTAAACATTTACCTTTTCGGTCCCGTTCTTGTTTACTTGACGTTTATAATCAGGTTTGACGAACGGGAAGAATCCCGGGTTCTTGGAAAGAGGCCATCGTTATTCCACTTCCCCAACCTGCTAAAGATACAACTAATCCTGGTAATTATCGCACCATAGCCTTAACCAGCTGTATATGTAAAACCATGGAAAGAATGGTCAACGACAGACTTGTTTGGTTTCTTGAAAAGAACAAACTTATCACAAGTGTACATTCTGGTTTTCGTAAACATGGAAGCACAATGGATCATTTGATCCGTTTTAAAACATTTATCCGTGAAGCTTTTACAAACAAGAGGCCCAAGAGGGCCAGTATCGCTCCACGGCCATAAAGCAAGAATCAAATCTCAAGACAGCCCTGCCCCCTGGTGGCCATGTTTTTTACCAACCACCATGGCTAAAAGGAATCTTGAAGAGTGTCACCCAAGGAATGTTTCTGCAAAATTATTTGAAAATCGGCCTGACACTTTCGGAGGAGAGGCTATTTTAAGTTTTCACTATAGCCATATAAGGCAAAATAGCCCCACCCCCTGGCGGCCATGTTTTTTTACAAATCAACATGGCTTAAAGGAATCTAATAGGGAGTCACCCAAGGAACATTTCTACAAAATTATTTGAAAATCTTATAAGGCAAAAAAGCCCCGCCCTCTGGCGGCCACGTTTTTCGTATAGAAGCTAATGAACCACCCTTATTTTTACGCCGACAAAAACTAGCTATGGAGTATTATTTGAATCTTAAGTCTAACCCTTCAAATCCCACTTGTTTTTAAACCTTTATACAAGGAAATAGTTTTAAAGAAGGAACGGGTAATACTGCCTTCTGGTATCCGTTACGGTCCTGAAGTCGCTAAGCTTGATGTTGATCTTGAGGACATCGTGAGGCAGGAGATTTCAGATTCTCCACCTTGGACTCTAAATAGTCCATCATTCATTTATGATCTTGCGACCGATAAAAAGGCCTGAACAGATCCTATTGTTTTTAAATCCAAGTATATGGAAATTAAAAATACATATTTTAACTTTGAGCGTATTTATACAGATGGATCTAAGGATGGCAAAAAGGCTGCTGCCGCCGCAGTTTCTGATGGCGATTTGATAAAATTTCGGTTGCCAAATAATGCTTCTATATTTTATGCCGAGGTAAAGGCAATGGACCATATTGAATCCGCAGGTTACTGGTGTTATATAATTTTTACTGACTCATTGTCTGCTATGCAGGCACTTCAAAATGACAAAATAGAGAACCCTTTTATTGTAAACCTCCTTTCTAAGTTATCGCGTATTTGTGCAACGTCACATGTAGCATTTTGCTGGAACCCCAGTCATATGGGCATTCCCGTTAACGAACAGGCTGACTTGGCAGCAAATCTGCTATAACACAAGATATTTTACCTTTTAAAATACCTTACTCCGATTTTAAACCTGTAATACTTGTTTTACTTTACGATGAGTGGCAAAGTGATTGGAATGAACAAGTAAATAATAAACTCCACTCAATCAAGGCAGTACTTGGTGAGTGGCTGCCAGCTTTGAGATCCTTTCGTCGAGAAGAAATTGGTCTTGCTCGTTTACGCATTGGACACACATGGTCATCTCATGCATACTTACTGAAAGGTGAGGAAGCACCTCAATGTATTCCATGTTTTACACAGCTTTTAATACAGCACATTCTTCAGGAATGTGCTGATTTCGCCCCAACACGTGATATATTTGCTCAAAGTATGCGTCAGCACTTTGAGTCTGTCAAACCTGATTTTTTTATTAGGGAAATTAATA